>JAUELO010000359.1:410667-421387 GCA_032357855.1 Amphibolips quercusostensackenii
TCTTAAAATATGATTTTTTAATAAACATTTAAACTAATTCGTGAAAATTAAAGTTTAATTATAAAAATAACAGCATATCAAAATACATTGCTATATAATTTAAACATATCTATATATAATTTTAAAAATTACTTCAAATACTCATTTCACGGCCATTATTGTGAATCAGTGCATCAGAAAACATCGCTAAATCATTGAAACATTATTACCTCTAATTTTAAAAATTATATTACGATTCTAAACTTATTTAAACGAATATAAATCATTAAACAATTACTTGCATTTAAACTTTTAAATAATTTAAAAAAACAACAGTTCACATAAATAAATCGCTAAATAATTTTAACATAATCTACATATAATTTTAAAAATTAAATTCAGATACTACTCTTCTTTTTCCATGGTTATCTCACCGGTAGATTAAGTACCACTTCCCCATGCTTCAGGAAAGTGAATTAAAAAAATTCAACTTCAATCAATTAAAGCTTTGGTTTTCCTCTTTAAAATAAAATTACGAAAATGATAAAATATTCACTTGTTCTCGAATTATAATGAAGAATGTGGAAGTATGCGTCGAAGTGACACTTTATGTCAATAACGCGCGGAAAACAACAGACGAAAGAATGCAGTGGAATTTAATAGTAAATATTTTATTTTAAGGTCAAATAGAAATCGAGTATCTCAGGGAAAAATTTTTTAATGCACAAAACATGAAAAAGATTCACAATCATTAAACAGACTTATAAAGACTACCTCACTTTAGACACTAAACAATTGATTTTGTTCCAATCTTAGGGTTTGCTGATGAATATGTTAAGAGTTTTTTCAATTGAGGCTTCATAATGCTTACCTCAAATAAATTACAAAATTCTTTTGAATTTTAATTTTTTGAATTTATTTTTTATTTTCAAAAAAATTTTTGTTCATGAAAAATTTTCTTCAAAAATTAGCAATTTTTTGAATATCCAATAAAAATACAAAATAATAAAAAGTAAAAAATTTTTAAAACTTTTTTGGATTGTTTCTTTTTCTTTCTGGATAATGTTATGACTTTAAATGAAATGGTTTATAATCTTCTTACATATTCAATAATCAGTCACAACAATTTAAAATAATGAAATTATTTGAATAGAGCAATATGTATAAAATATAAGTCACCTTTGATTATACATATTATATCCAATATTAAATTACATAATATTAATGTAAATAAACAATTTGTGTTACCTACCAAAAAAATTAAAATTTAATCTTTATGCACTTTAATATTGCGAGAAAAAGAAATCAGTGATTAATCAATCAGTTTACAACATGAAAATCAATGAACTATTATTTTTATTAAAACATTTAAATAATTTATACTTTATATTTTAATGAAAATTTAAATTATTCATACAATTTTTAAATAATTTCAGAAAAAACTCAAATCATATTTACAATTAATTTTGAAATCTGAATTCAGAGACTTATTTCATAACATCACAAACAAATATTGACAAAAATTACATAATTAGAATCAAGGTATTTTAAATATAAATGAACTTTTGTTATCCAAATTATAACCAAATTCAATTATATAACCTTAACGTAAATTATCAATTTATGTTACTTAATAGAGAAAAATATAAATTAAATCTGTATGCAATTCGATATTGTGAAAAAAATTATAAGTCAATCTTTAATCAGTGCACGACATAAAAAGCATTGAATAATATTTGCATTGAAAGATTCAAATCAATTTTCCTTTATATTTTTTTCTTGGAATTTATTTCTGAAAATCTAAATTACTAATAAACTTTTATACTTATTTTCGAATAAATTAAAACATAATATTTAGATAAATTTTTGAAAATTAAATTCAGATATTCATTCAAGCAATAATCTATAAATTCAAAAATTAAAATAATTTTTACTTCACTTTTATTTAATTTTTACTTTTATTTGTAAGAATCTGATTCATTAGTGACGTTGTATACTAATTTTAGAAAAACTTAAAACATATTTATACATAATTAAAAAAACTAAATTCAGATGCGCATTTTACAACATCAGACACGTTAAAAAAATTATATATAAGTAGAATAGGGGTATTTTAAAGATAAATAAACCTTTATTATGAAAATTGTATCAAATATTAAATTACATAATCTTTCAGTAATCAATCAATTTATGTTACTCGATTTTATAAAAAAAAAATGTTTATCTTCATTTAATGTAAAATTGTAAAAAATTATTGAGCTAATAATTAATTTATCATTTTGCAAAGTAAGAAGCATTAAACTATAAAGCCGATTCATCAAATAGTTCAAATAATTTTTACTTAATAATTGTTTTTTTATCTTTCATTTATTAAAATTTGATTTATCAATAATCTTTTGAACTAATTCCAGAAAATATTAGTTTTCATAGAATCAGTTGATAATTAAGTAAACAGTTAACAACATAAAAGAATCAAACTATTATTTCCATTAAAAAATTCAAATAATTTGTACTTAAAATTTTTTTTAACTTTAACTTTTATTGATAAATATTTCATTTATTAATAAGATTCTTAAATGATTTCAGAAAATTTGAGTTTGTGAAAATTGATTAATAATAATATAATGATAATAAATGTTAAGTAACAAAATAAGTTTTAACATTGTTTTCATTAAAAAATTCAAATAATACAAGGAATAAAATCAGAGAAATGATCAGAAAAAAATATTCAATGCAAATAATTTTCCATTTATATATTTAAACAAATTTTCAGTTGAATTTCTGAAAATTTTACCAATTAATTAACCTTTTATACTAATTCCAGAAAAATTTAAACATATGTCTATATAATTTGGAAAATTGAATTAAGGAAATCATTTTACAACATCGCAAACATTTAAAAAAATTATATAATTTAAATGAAATATTTAATTACATAACCTTAAAGTAAATTATAAATTTGTGTTATTAAATAGAAAAAATTAAAACTCAATCTTTATGTAATTTGAAATTGTAAAAAAAGTTATTCAACTAACAATTAAATAATCAGTTTAGAACATAAAAAGCATTAAATAATTATCTCCATTCAAGCATTTAAATAATTTTGACAATACAATATTGCAGAGAAACCTGCAAAGAATAAAATGAGGCCTTAATCATTAGGACTAAATAAGAATCGTAACTAATAAAAGAACTGTCAAATAAACAATTTGAACCTAGTTTATTTTTCTTCTTTTTAATGTCATTTTTCACGATTTGAGCAAAAAACACGCATTTTACCAAAAAATAATTCATAACAAATTTGTAGATCATTTTTAGGTGAACAGCTTTTGTCTAATAATTTTTTTTTACCTTGTGTCACTTTTTCACGATTAGAAAAAATTGTAATTTTAATTTTTCACGATTAAAACAAAAATAACGCATTCTACCAAGAAGTAAATAATAAAAAATTTGTAGATCTTTTTGGGTGCACAATTTTTGTGTATTGCGATTAAAACAAAAACTACACGTTTCGTCAAAAAATGATTAATAAAAAATTTACAGATCGTTTTTGAGTTAACAATTTTTGTCCATTAATTTTTTTTCGGGCCTTGCTTCATTAAAAAAAATTAACTTATGTTATTTTCAATGATATTTTTCACGATTAAGACAATGATTACGTATCCTAATAAAAAACAGATAATAAAAAATTTGCAGCTCTTTTTTGTATAAACGATTTTTATTTATTTATTTAATTCATAGCTTGTGTCGTTTGTCCAAAAATGTAATTTTTTTATTTTTAATATCGTTTCTTACGAATAAAATGAAAACTATGCATCCTATAAAAAAGTAATTAATAACAAATTTGCAAATCTTTTTTAGTAGCTTGTGTCGTTTGTCCAAACATTTTTATTTTAAATTTTAAATATCGTTTCTTACGAATAAAGCAAAAACTACGCTTTCTATCAAAAAGTAGTTGTTAAAAAGTTTGCAAATCTTTTTGAGTTGCACAATTTTTGTTTTATCAGTTTTATTCTTATCTTGCATAGTTTGACCGCAAAATGAAATTTTTATTTTTTATGATATTTTTTGCAATCAAAATTAAAATTTTGGATTTTTTATGAAAATTCAAAAAGTTGTTATAGTAATCTTGTAGGGCTTGAAAAAAACGTCTTTCATCTTATGACTTTTTTTTATATCGTGCGTTGTTTGGCTAAAAATTTTTATTTTCGTATGTTTTTTGGAATTTTAAAAATGCTACAACTCTGTGAAAATTCTTTAATTTAAATATAATAACTCTATATAAATCATAAATAAATAAAAAATTAATCAATAACAAAGTAGTTCCACTTTTAACTAAGAGTTACATGTTTAACAAAAAATGTTAATTTCATGTTTGAACCAAAAAATATTTCACGTCAAAGACAAAGGTAGTTGATTTCAACCAAAGAAGACAAATTTTCAACAAAATTGTTGAAAAATCCTCAATTGAAAAGATTAGATTTCAACCAAGCTATCGCAGTTTTAGGCAAAAACTATGAAATTTCTGAGACAAGAGATGAATTTTTCAAACAAAGAGAAAAATTTTTTTTCCAACCAAAAAGTTTGATTTTCAACAGAAAATTTTATATTGGACCAAATAGTTGAATTTTCAACCCCAACAAATTTTTGAATAAAGCAATTGAATTTTCAATTAAAACTATTGACTATTTTGTTTTTAACAAAGTTTTGGAATTTTAAAGAAAATAAGAAAATTTTAAAAAGTAAGAAAAATTGAGAAAATTTAGATTTTATTGTTTTGGATTTTGAAAATATTTTCTTCATTTTAGAAATTTTAGTTTCAAAGGCCCTTTTCCAGAAGTCTTATTAGTTTTAAAGAGGAATCAGAATTACTTATCCGTGCATTTTAAATTTTAATGTATCCAAATTTTAATCTTGTCAAAATACAAACAAATTTGAAATTTAAATCATTTAAGTTTTGAAGTATACATATAATCCAAAATTAAAATAATTTAGAGATTTAGAAGCATTTTCGTAATTTGTAAAGTGATTTTAATTCGAAAGCATACAAAATAGAAAGCATCCAAATTTAAATTAATTTAAGTCTAAACCCCAATTTATGTGGCATACATATTTAGAATAATGAAACATTAAAAGTCATACATTCTATATAATAAATAATTTAGAAATTTCAATTTGAACAATTTGAAATTCTGATAGCATTTAAATTAACTATAATTAAATATTTTTATTTTAAATCGAAGAAATACAAATTTGAAAAAATAAAATGTTATAGCATTTTCAATTTGCAACAAAAGATTTAAAAACAAATTTTTCGAAATGATAGTATTTTGAGTGGCCGCTGGACCTAGTAAACGGAAAACCGGGAAATGAGCAAGAATTTTTTGATACTGGAAAAATGAAAAAAAATCTTACTTTCCGGTCTTAATTTTAAAATGTAAATTTTCAATGTGAAGAACTTTAAAATGCAGTTCTGAAGATTGAAACAATTACAAAAAGTTAAAGGTTAAAACAAAAAAATTTTTTGAATTAAAAGCTTTTTAAGTTAATCAGCTGTAAATATAAATTAATTGATTATTTAAGAATTTAGAATTTTTAAATCTATTAAAACATTGTGTTAGTATAAAATATTCTATTTTTAATCCAATCTATCAAATTTTTTTTATTGCAAAAAATGACATTTCTAAAACATGTGTGTTTAGATTCAAACAAAATTTAAAATTGAAAATTTTCATTACATATAAATTATTTAGTGTTAAAAATAAAAAAATGTCATGTTCAGTTTCAAAAGTTTGATATTTAACAGATTTAAGATTTGATAACTGTGAATGCAAAAAATTTCAGCTTAAGGAGTCCGAATTTTTTAATTTAAATAACTAAAAAATTTTAATTTTTTTGATAAAAAATCAACAAAATATTTCAATCCTCAACCAAGAAGATGAATTTTTAACCAAAAAGATTAATTTCCTGTCAAAAAAGACAAATTTAAACATAGTGGTTACATTTTCAACCTAAGAGATGAATTTTGAACTAAAATTATGAATCTTCAACCCAAAAAAAAAAAATTTACCAAAAAATGGAAGTTGAATTTTTATTGAAAAAGGTAATTGCTAACCGACTATAAATTCAAATTTTAACAAAATAGTTTAATTTTCAAGCAAAAAAAAAGGTTATTAATTTCAAAATATAAATCATAAATGAAAAAATTAATTATCAACAAAGTTGTTCCACTTTTAACTAAGATTTAAATTTTGAACCAAGAATATAATTGCTGATAATTAAAATGAAGAATATTTATAACATCAATTTAAAAAGAGTTAAATTCATCTAAAAAGAAGAATTTTCAACATAATAGTTGAATCTTCATCCAAAAAGGATTTAAATTTTAAGGTAAAAATTCGAACTTTTAACAAAAAATATATAATTTCTACCAAAAGAGGAAAAAATAATTTTTTAAACAAAATTAAAATTTTAAATAACTATTTTTATGTTTCTTTGCTTTAAGTTTATAGAAATATAATTTTCCTAAGTTGAACAAAAAATTCAAAAAAGATTTTTGAAGATTAAGTAAATTAGAAAAAGTATCTTGAAAATTTCTAAGAAATTTGTTCCTATTGTACAAGTTTTTACAACATTTAAAAAAAAATTTGAGTAGTAGTTTCAAAATATTTTTAATCTCTTAAAAAATATATAAAATTCCCGACATATCTTTTAAACTAACTCGAATTATTTCTAAAATTGTTTTAAAACTTTTTGGATCCATTTTTGACAATTTTGTAATTTTTTTTTTAATGATTTAAAATCGTTTTTCATATTTTGTTGACATGAATGTTTAAAAATATAAATTATTTAAAATTTGCCGAGAAATCGTAAAAAAAATTTATTTTCTTAAAAGCTTTTAAAATTTCTCAAAAGCTTTTGAATTTTTTGACCGAAATCCTCTAAAATCTACATTTTGTTCTCAATGAAATTATAATTTTATCATTTTTAAACTTCTAAATATCTATTGAACTGATTTAAATTTTTCTAAAATTTTTTAATCTTGCAAAGTTAAACAATTTTGTTTTAAAATCTTTCACATTCTTTTCCGAAACTTTGAGAAATCGTTAAAAATTATTTATATTGGTTTCAAATATTTTCTTAAAAATATATTACATATGATCTCATCTAACTTATGTATGTATGTATAATGATCTTAATTTAAAAAAAAAAGAAAATTTATTTTTTTCGACATTTTATCAACAAATTTCATTTTTTCTAATTTAAATTATTAGTGAGCTTTCATAATAATTTTTGAAAAAATAAAAAAACATGTACATATAATTTCAAAAATTAAATTTAGATCATCTTACAACATCACAAACATTTAGAAAAATTATATAATTGTAACAAATATATTATTATTATGAAAGATATAATTGTATAATTGCACCATTTTTAATAAAAATTGAACTTTTATCTTACAAATAATAGCCAGTATCCAATAACATGATATTAAACAAAAAAACAGATTTACGTTAATTAAAAACAATTAAAATTTAATGTTTTCTCAATTTAATATTGTGAAAAAATTAATCAGTCAATAATTATTTAATAATCCTAAAAGGTAAATTAGTAAAATTAGTTAAAAAGAACTTTTATTTCTGAAAATTTGATTTATTAATAACCTTTTAAACTAATTCCAGAAAATGTGAGTTTCAATAAAATCACTTCATAATTAATTAATCAGTTCACAGCATGAAAAGCATTAAACAATCATTTTCATTGACGCATTAAAATTATTTTTACATTAATTTATTAATAACCTTTATAACTAATTCGAGAAAAAAATATATGTAAATATAGTTTTGAAAATTGGATTCAAATACTTATTTAACAACATCACAAGCATTTAAAAATATATTTAATTGCAATAGAGGTATTTCAAAGAAAAAATAAAATTTTATTATGTAAATAATAGCATATATTTAATTACAATACCTTCAAGTAAATAATCAATTTGTGTTATTTAATCAAAAAATAATTTAAATTCAATCTTTTTGTAATCTAATATTTTCAACGAGATTAATTTGCCAATAATAAATTCAATAGTTTATTAATACATTCAAAAACTTTTTAAATTATATATAATTTTTCATTTAGAATTGTATTTATTCTACACATTTTATTGATTAATAAACTTGTATAATAAAGTTTTATTATCCAAATTATAGTCAATATTTAATTTCATAACCTCAAAGCAAATAAATATATGTTACCCATTTAAAAATAATTAAAATTCAACTTATTGTTATTTAATTTTTAAAAAAAAATCTAATCAGCTAATAATTAAGTACCCAGTTCACGAAATAAGTAGCATTATACTATAATTTTCATTGAAACATTTAAATAATTTTTATTTCATATTTTTCTTTTAATTTAAACTTCCATTTCTGACCATTTAAACAGTAGTTTTCATCAAAACATTAAAATAATTTTTACTTTATATATTTTTTAAAATTCAAACTTCCATTTGTGGAAATTTTATTTTTAAATATCATTTCAATCTTATTTCAGAAAATGAAAGTTTTAATGTAATTAGTTGTGAACTATTAATCAGTTTACAACATGAAGAGCATTAAACAATTTTTTTATTGAACGATTCAAATAATGTTTACAATTTCTTTATTTATAATTCCATTTCTGCACATTTAATTTAATAATAACCTTCAAAACTAATTTAAAAAAATGTATGTGCATATATATTAATTAATCAGTTCACAACATAAATATCAATTAACTAAGAAATTCAAATAATTTTAACTTTATATATTTTTTTAATTAAAATTTTAAGATAGTTAAACACACAATAAATATGCCATCCATCTATTACGCATAATAAAAAAACAATATTCTATTACGCATAATAATAATTCATTAAAAAAAGATTGATCATTTTACTTAATTATGCACGATCAATAAACGCGATCGATTAATTAAATGCATTTTACGTATTAAATAAATTAATAATTCTGTGAAGAATATTATTCATTTTAATTAATTATTACATGAATTATGCATTGAATATATTTGAATGTTCATAGCTGTTATGGAAAGTAATAGTAAAAAGATATAATTCGGAATAATTATCGGCGATCCAGAAAAGTAGAAACCCTGTGACTTACAAAATGGCAGCTATCATGATATGAAAATTCCGTGTTTTTATATAAAGGATAGTAGTAAAAATATTACAAAATAAGAATTTTAGCTTTAAATATCAACGGTATTTTTTGCGAGTGAAAATCATGTTTGAAATAATTAAACAGTCGCAAGGTGGAGAGTCAAGTTATGACGTCAGTCCCACTTAACTTCGGTCAATGGAGGGGACAGAACTAGAACCGAAGAAAGTCACGGTTAGTGTTGTGTCTACTGAGGAGGTCACCAGCCTCCTGAAGTGTATTAATAGATCAGAAAATGTGTATTAGATTGATGTTATAATAATAATAAATAATAATGGTAAAGGAAAATGCGAAATTAGTTATGGAAAAGTAATAACATTTGGAAAAAGAAGTTATAATTAGAATGAAACTGATATAACCCAAATATGTCCCTAAGGGAACGCAATAAAAGAAAAGATTTGAAAACATAACTTCCGAAATTAGTTCCCTTCACACATGATAAAGTGAGACATTACCTCCTGCTTACATTGGTAATTTTTCCCTCTGGAAAATTTATTACCCGCGACGCGAGTAAAAGGTATCCAGAGGGTACTCCATATTCTTTGCGTAGGTCAGATATCACTCTGTGAGTCCATGGGTCTCTGGACCACCACAGATTCCCCATTTCTGGAAGCAAACTTCGGTCTTGGGGTGGCTGAAGGAGGAATCGCGATCCATATATAGACGAGTGTAGAGGCTACGGGAGCATTACGAACATTAGATTGGGACACGAGCGCAATAAACCTATCTGTATAATCTGCCCTGCAGGAATTAACAGCCCTCTGACTGAAGCCACTAACGAAGTAATTCACTGGATGAACGTGGAGGGCGAACTATGCGCGCAGAGGTGGAAGAGATGGTGATGGTGACGCTATGAGTGTATGAGAGAACCTTCTCTATGACTTTAGTTATATGTATATGTATAATGTATATGTATATGTATAATGTATATGTATAATGTATATGTATAGCAAGCTCGAAAATTGAGATTTAGATCGAATCACGGATTAAGTATCGCACCCGCTGCTCGTTTCGCAAATGGTAAATAATTTCTGAAAGCCCAAAGAAAGACAGATGTGACAAATAATCCGTGTCATCTGTGATTAACCCTGATCAGACCACTCCTTTTATTTCAAAAATAATATTCATAGAAACTGCTTTCCTTGTTTGAGTTCCACCCATCTACTATTATTATAATAAACTAGCAATGCGAGGTCTCTCCAGAAAGTATCAAACCTTGTGATGTGCCAGGATTTAATTCTGGTCAATTCCGATGATATCTGCTTCAAAGTACTTTCCTTTGGTAGCCGCAACCTTCTAACAGCGATCCTCCCACTTTCGAAAGTAGCCGTTTTTCATGTTACTTCAATTTGGGAAACAACCAAAAATCATAGAAAGCCAGGTCAGGATTGTATGGGGGCTTCTTATTTGTATATGTCTTTCAGTTGATTGTATATGTCAACACATATCTCTCTCGCTGTTGGAAGACGATTTTCATAAATTAACACATGCACTTGATTCGAATTTTAAGGTGTTTTTGGACG
>JAUELO010000359.1:503603-519318 GCA_032357855.1 Amphibolips quercusostensackenii
GAAAATGTTTATAAAAAAAACTATGCAATATAAAAAAAAATCCTACATACGTCGATAGAGAGAGCAATTTTGAAAATGTCCTTAAGATTTCAGATTAAAAAAAGTGGTTTTGAGGAAAACGCGTTACCTGAGAGGCGTTGCAGCAGAATTAATAATTTGGACATTTAGACATTTGTTTCGCTCTCCATCTTTTGGTATATTATTTTTAAAACCCTAAAACACCTTTTAAGCAATAAATTTCGATTTCTTAAAAATTTTACAGTGGTTTAACGAAATCAAATATCGAGCGCGAAGCGCGAGTGTCTGGATGAGAATGTGTCACTTTATGTCTACAGAACCTTAAGTACATTAGTTCTCTTTATTTAAAAATAAAGTAATCAAACCAAAAGCATGTTACAGCGATAAAACTTACAAAGCGAGCATTAGCTCGCAAAAAAGAGCCGAGTGCGAAGCGCGAGGTAAAATGTATACAAGCGCATAGCTAAAAAGTATACGAGCGCGTAGATATAATTGAGACAGATAGAGCCTTAAGCAATAAAGTTCGTTTTTAATCTGAAATTAAAACAATTTTAACAATTACTTTAATCGTGGAGGTTTCGACAATTTTATAATATTTAAAAGTAAACTGCTTTCTATCTAAGCCGAGCACGATGTGCGAAAATTAAGAAGAGCCGAGCGCAAAGCGCGAGTTAAATATATTATTGAGCGCGAAGCGCAAAATACAATTGCCGCGCGCCCTAGACGCGCTCAATCTTGCGAGCGAAACGAGCCGCACGCAAAGCGCGCGATAAGAATGTGCTCACGAAGCGCGCTGATTTTTAAAATTCTTTTTATTATTTTTATTATTTTTTTTTTATTCTTCCATATTTCTACATATTTCCATATTCTTCATATTCTTTGTATATTCCCAAATATTCCGATATATTCTCTATATTCCGAAATATTCTTTAGGGAATATATTCCTAGTATCCTCCTGGTATCCTCGATAATTTCTATAATTATTTAAAAATTATTAAATTATCACTTTTCAACTCGAAATTTCTCAACATTCTTAGAAGTGATCTACAATTTCTACCCTACCGTCAATCTAGTTAAGACATTTTCGCTAATCGTACGGAAATTCGTTCTTTTGAAAAGTATAAAGCTCGCCAGGAATGGGAAATTTCAGTTCAAAGAAAGGGATCAGGGTAGAAGGGTCGAAGTGGGTCACCGGTAGCTTCGTCCAGTGACTCCAATGTCCAGTGAAAAATGGAAGAAAAAAAAAGGAAAGCGAATATATTCGAAAGAGCAGTGGGTCCTTCGGGTGCACGGCAGGAGCAAAATCATGAAGAAGGATCAAGGATGACTTTTGAATGGGGAGCATAAATTAACCGTTTATGAATCGTCCGTCTTTTTTTTCTATTCTCAAACCTAAGTCCAGAGGCCCATAAATAATTTCTAACAGGTGAGATGTTTCGCTTTATGGTTCTCTTTATTGGTGATGGTGAGTTATTGTTACACCTCATTGAATTATCTGACACCATTGACTTGATACATTGAAATGTTATTGTGCATAATTGAATCATGACCGTAGTTTTGCCCCCCCCCCCTCCCTCTAGAAGTAAGGTAGATCAAAAATTTCTTGAAACAGTGGAATTAGGGTAATATTACACGGAAATAGGGGAAGAGTATATGATGATAATAACAATAATATTTTTAATAAAAAATGTGGGAATTCTAGATCAATCTAAAAAAAATCTGTATTTATCCCTCCCTTATATTACTCGCTTCCTCACCGAGTAGTCACACGTACCCCGAAAGGGGTAATAGGGGCTGAATGGTATAATAATATTAAATTCAATGTGAGACACTTTAGATTCTTAAAATTTCAAGTCGTAATATGTTACATTTCAAACAAAATAGTTGAATTTTTAACAAAAAAAAATTTATCACCAAAACAGATGAATTTTTCAACTAAAAAAGAATTTTTGACAAAAAGTAATAAATTTTCAACCATAAAGTTAAATTTTTGACTAAAAAGGTACATTTTCTAGAAAAATGGAAAAACATAAATATTTAATTAAAAAAAAAATTTTTGACAAATAAACAATGATTTTTCAAAACATTTATTTTTCAAACAAAGAGATGAACATTTAACTATTATGAGGAATCTTCTTCCAAGAAAAGGCATTTTAACCAAGCTGTTGAATTTTCCGAAAAGTAGAAAAATTTTTAAACAAAAGAGATAAATAATCAACGAAAAATGTAATAGTGGATTTTTCAACCTAAACAGATTTTTATTTAGAATCAAAAATAGTTAAAGTCTTACAAATAAACAAAAAATCAAGAAAACAGTTGAATACTCTGACAAAAAGACGAATTTTTAACAAAACAGTTAAATTTTCAAACAAAAATTATAATCTTTAACGAAATGGATTAAATTTTAACAAAAAAGAGTAATAACTAAATAAGCGCTTTAATTTTTATTCAAAAACATGATTTTAATTTTTAACCAAGTAGTAGAATTTTTTAGCAAAAAATATAACTTACAACCAAAATGGAATAAATGCAAAACCTTTCAATTCAAAAAATTATTTCAAAAAAGAAAGTTTTAACAAAATAGTCAAATTTTCAAACAAAGAGATGAGTTGTTAACTAAAAAGATGTATTTCCAGCCAAAACAATAATTTCCAACAAAGTACTTAAACTATCAACCAATTAGTTGAATTTCCAACCAGAAAAAGTAATTTTCTACCAAAAAAAAAAACAATTTTCAATTAGAAAATTTTTTATTAATGA
This sequence comes from Amphibolips quercusostensackenii, assembly GCA_032357855.1. Lineage (NCBI taxonomy): Eukaryota > Metazoa > Arthropoda > Insecta > Hymenoptera > Cynipidae > Amphibolips > Amphibolips quercusostensackenii. The sequence goes on from JAUELO010000359.1 coordinate 506,382, forward strand.
AATATATGAATTTTCAACTATAAAAAATAAAGTTTCAACCAAATTTGAAATAGTTAAATTTTCACCAATAATAAAATAGTTAAATTTTCAGTCCAAAAAATTAATTTTTAAGAAAAAAAATTAATTTTCAACGAAGAAGAATTATTTTAGACCCAAAAAGACGCCTTTTCAAAAAAAAAAAAAACATAAATAACCAACAAAAAAAAATGAATAATTTTCAACCGAAAATTAAATGTTCATTTAGAAAATTCACTTTTCCAAGTCAGGATTGTTTAACAGAAATTGTTTTTATAAATTAAAATTGAATTAATTTTCGAAAGTCCCTGCTTCAAGTCAGAAAATCCTATTTTTCATAACATTAGGAAGAGGGAAGTTTTGAATTTTGGCAAATTTTCATTTGAAAAAAAATTATAATTAATTTAAAAATTTGTTTGATTTGGTTGAAAATTGTACATTTCTGTTAATAATTAATATTTTTTGTTAGAAATGCAACTTTTAAGTTCAAAATTAATCTTCTTTGGTTGAGAGGTCAACTACTTTGCTAAAATATCTCCTACTACATTATTCGTTAACAATTTATATTTTTAGTTGAAAGTTATAATATTATTGAAAATTTGAATTTTTAAATTAAAAATTGAACTTTCTAGGTTGAAGTTGAATTACTTTTTTAAAAATTCATATTTTGGACTTCAAATTTCAACAATTTGAATGTAAATTTTTATATTTTTTACTAAGAAATCTCTATTTGTTGAAAATTTGTCTTTTTGGTTGAAAGTTTATAATTTTAGTTAAAAATTCATCTCTGTGGTTAAGAAATAACGTTTTTTGTCAAAATTAATTTTGTTATCCCAAATTTGATTTTTCTTTTGTTGGTAGACAATTAGTGTTCTTGGTTGAAAATTCCTTTTTATTTTTTGGGTTTTAAAATTAATCATTTTCGGTAGAAGTCTCAACTTTTTTGTTGAAAAATCAACAATTACTTTTTTTATTAAATTTTTTTTGTAGGTTGAAATTTTAACTATTTGGTTAAAAATCCAATTATTTTGTTAAAAATTCGCTTTTTTATCAAAATTTAATTTTTTTGACGAAAATTTAATTTTAGCATTCTGGTAGAAAATTGGTAATTTGTAGTTGAATATTGAACTATTTTTTTTCCAAATTTACGTATTTTGTTGCAAATTTGCCTTTTTTTATGGAAAATTATTCTTGGTTGAAAATTCCTTTTTTTTTTTTGTTTTAATATTTATATCTTGTGGTAGAAATCTCAACTTTTTTGTTTCAAATATCAACTATTATTTTTTATATTGGGAATTCATTTTTGTAGGTTGAAAATAAATTTTTTGTTTCAATATCAACTATTTCATTTTTTGGTGAGAATTCATTTTTTTGATAAAAATTTGTTTTTTTTTTGCTACAAATTTCAACTATGTGGTTGTCAATGCAACTTTTTGTTTAAAATTTGAGTCTTTTTTGCTAGAAAATTTTACTATTTGATTAAAAATTAATTTATTTTGGTTGAAAATTAATCTTGTTGGTTAAAAATTTGCTTTTTTGTTTTTAAAATTCATCTTTTGGTAGAAATTTCAACTTTTTCGGTTGAAATATCAATTAATACTTTTTTCATTGGCCATTAATTTTTTTAATTAAAAATAAAACTATTTGCTTAAAATTTTAACTATTTTGTTTAAATTTTGTATTATTTTGTTAAAAATTCAAACCCTTGCTTAAAAATTGAACAATGTTTAAAAATAGATATACAATCCCCCAGCGATTATTAACTATTACATTTTTTGTTGAAAATTCATCTTTGTGTTAATAATCCAACTATTTAGTTAAAAGTTTAACTATTTTTGTTGAAAATTCGTCTTTTTTGTTAAAAAAAATATTTGTCTCTAAATGCATTTGTTTCGTTAATATTTAATTTCCTTTTCGTTAAAAATTAAATTAATCTTAAATAATTTTATTGTTCAGTTAAAAAGTTATCTTTTCTTTGGATCAAAATTTAACTGTTTCGTTGAATATTCGTCCATTTGTCCTTTTGAATTGATTTTTTTTTTGTTTTGTTAAGAATTTAACTGTTTTCTCAACAAAATTATTACTTTCTTGAAAAAATAACTGTTTTCGGTTGAAGTTCAATCTTTTTGTTTGAAATTTATAAAATTTGGTTATTTAACCGTTTCGTTAAAAATTTAATTGTTCTGTTAACAATTAAACAATTTTGCTTAAAATTAAAAAATCCAAAAATGGGTTGAATTAAATATATAAATTTGAAATGTTTACATTTTAATTAAAAATTGTTTTATTCCGCTAATAAAATATTGGTGTTTAAAATGTTACAAGAGCAAAATAATTGTTTTTTAACTCTCTAAAATTGAATCAGTTAAACATGGGTTATTGATTCAAATTTAGAGAGAATATTAATGGTCCAGAAAAATTTAAAATTGGTTTGGGAAAAATCAGGGAAAAGTCAGAGGATTTTGAAAGTAAAGTTTTACGGTCACTCTGTTTCCCGGTTTGTCTAATGTTATTGGATTCGATTAATACATTTTTTTTTTAATAAAAGTTTTCGAAATTTTAAAGAGATGTGTGTAATTACAAATACAAAATGTAACAAATATATAAAAATAATTTCCAGCTGATTAGGATAATTAAAAAAAAATTGTTATTGTGTTATAAAAAAAAAATAATGAAGAGAATTTATTTTTTGGGTTTGGCAATGTTTAGCTTATTAAAATTAATAGATTTTATAAAAAACTTATAAAAAAGTGAATGTCCCATCACTATCAATTAGAAATAGATGATTTTTGGTATATATTTAAACAATTTTTACAAAAAATTCACAGTTTTGCGACTTTTCAATGGATAGGCTCAACTTTTGTTTCCGAAATCAACTAGGTATGTCTTTCCAATGACTTTTCACTATGATACTTTGTAAATTTACAATTATTAATTTTTCGAAGGATTTTTATAAACAAATTCATAGCGTTGCTATTCTTCAATGAATCAGATCAATTTTTCTTCACGGAATCAACTAGGGATGCCTTTCCGATGACTCTTTGCTATGATACTTTGCAATTTGACAACATTTATTTATTATTTAAAAAATTTTAATTATGCCACCATAAGTGCATAATATTCTGATTTATAAAGCAAACATTATTGATTTTTTGTTACATCAAATAGTTAATTATCTGAAGAGGCTCAGGAAAATGTTGTCAACTTGAAAAGCATCATAGCAAAGAGTCATCGGAAGGACACACTAATTGATTTCGTAAACATTAATTTAGCATATTCATGGAAAAGTCACCAAAGTGTGAATTTGTTTATAAAAATTGTTTAAAAAATACCAAAAAGCATCTATTTCTATTATTAATGATAATGGAACATAAATTTCTCTTACATTTTACACAAAATTTAATAATTTTAATGAGCCAAACATTGCCAATCCCAAAAAATAACTGTTCTTTTTAATTTGTTTATAACACAATAACGATTTTTGCAAATCATCTTAACAAACTGGAAATTATTCCTACTCAGTTGTGCCACTGTTTTATGGTCTTCTTTGATCAATTTGAATGTCTTAAAAAAATTTCACTTGGGAAAAGTTAAAATTTTTTACAAACTTTTTTGGTAAATAACAAACTTTTAAACAATTGAAAAAATGTAAATACACAAATCTTTTCAAAATTTAGAAAGCTTCTATTTACAAAGAAACGTTCAAATCGGATAAATAGCGAAGGCTAAAAATTGATTGGTCCACTGTTACTTTGTTGCCTCACTGTGCGATAGAGCACAGATGACTTTGCTTATAATCATTGTTATTCTGTAACAATTCGAATTCCACTTCGCATTAAATTAATTTTTTTTTATAAAGATAGTGCCATTTACTGAAATCTTGAAAATTGCCGTTAAAAGAGAAAAATTATGCAGAAAACAGTTTTGACAACAAAAGAACGGAAGATTTGTTGGCAGAAATATAAAGTTTTCAACATAAATGGCAACACTTACAGTATGAAAATTTAATATTTTGACGAATAAAACAATATCACATCATAAAATTCTAATAATTAAACGTAATTCACATCTAAAACATATTAAATATCGTAAATAATTAAAGCCTCACCAGGGGGGCAATCGCGACCAAGATAATATTTACAAGTGCCTAAGACCTTAGGTGATACACGTATCATGACTTATTTTTCTTTCTAAATACATTTAAAGGTAATAATTTTTCCAGTAAATAAAATACCACAGAAGCGAATCATTATATTTTTCCGTCTTCAGATGTTTTAATTTTCCTAAAAAGCTACGGTCGCCTTTACCCCCCGGTTGGGGGAAAAGCTGACGAAATACAGCTTCTTAGAAATAATTAAATTATCAAATAATTGTTGACTTTTCATAACATTTTATTAACTCTTAAAAAATCGTGGACTCAACTGGTCTGTTCTGCCCCTCCATACCCTACCCATATCGTGACTGCAATTAATGTTGCATTTCACCGAGTCATACGATATGAAAATTATGGTGAGACCCAGTAGAATGAGAGGGCTTTAAATTCAAATATCCTGCTTTGTTTCAGGGGCATTAATTATTTTGACCGTTACGATCGTGCGACCGGAAATCCTACGACTCAGGTCGACCTTCGAGATTATTAAAAAGAGTCCCGCCTAAGATTTGGCTCTTTTGAGATAGTATCTTTATCTCGCTCCTGGACCGTCGTTTATGTCTTTCAGAATCCTCTGAACGTAAAAAGGAGCCTTCGTGAGACAGGCCACATATCAATGGGCCTGAAAAAATGGCCATTCATATACAATTTACAGCTGCTCAATTATAGGTTTTTAATATACCTATAATTTCATCACTTATTTCATGCAAATTTTTGAGGTGCTGACTTTTTTCCTAAGAGTGTATTCATTGAGTCATGGGCAGGATCCTTACTATCTGTCAAGAGATTTAGATACCTCGATTTTTATACAGATTAGAGTAAAAATCTCAACCGAATTTGTTTTTTTTAATATGGGACAAAGTACATGTTGCAGATAGAGGTTTTGCCTATACTTATACAGAGTTTAGAAATTTTTAGTCAAATAGCAATTATTTTCTGGCGAGTGAAAGGTGAAAAAAACCATCATACGATTATTTCTGAATACTGTTAATCCTTTCAGATTGATGTTCCTTGAGATTTACTTTTATGATTGGGATGGGTTTTGTTTTTAAATTGAATGATTGATTAAAGTGATTCAAAGGGCTTAATTACTCGGACAGACTAAGATTTAGAGACCTTAATTTTTGTACAGATTATAGTGAAAATCTCAGCAGAAGAAAAATTCTAAAAATATTAGACAAGGTACATGTTGCATATGAATCTTAACCTTATACTGGATACATACACCGAGAAAAAAATATTCTTTGTTTTAGAGGATTTCTCTTATATTGATGCATTTTTTCCTCTACAATATGGTATGAAAAGTATTCCTCTTAATTTGAAAGGATTGTTTTCTTTTGAAGAAAATTATTCTTAAATCAAGAGGATTCTCTTAAAGGAAGAGGGAAAATCCTCTCTATTAAAGAGGATCCTCTAATCCATTTTAAATGAAATCCTCTCATTTGGAGAATATTTCACCTACTTCTAAATATGATAGATTATATATTAGGTTTTTTTCTTCAAATAAATACATATATATTTTTAATGAAAATAATATCAAAATTTATTTAAATTACTTAGTGCTGAATAAAATTGATACTAAATACGATTAATAATAATACTGAATAATATTAATACAATTAATTAACTTTTAATACTTGATGCGTGTGTTTATTTTATAAAGAAAGTATGTTGAAGTTAAAGTTTCAAAAATTATATTATTGTTGAATTAAAAAAATTATTAAAGTAGTTGTTCAGTTATAACAATTGTTTTACAGTTCTTCAAATCACAAGCAAATTTTTAGGTTATATCGTATTACAGTTTTTATTTCTTCTTCACAAGAACTTCACGAAGCAAAAACTGCATATTATAATTAAACTTTTTTTTAAACTAACACAGAAAAAACTTAAGAAATTATTATACATAAAAAATAATCATATTATTCCAACCAATGTAATCATTCTAAATTTAGCAAAAATATAATTTTTTGAAACTTTAACCTCAACCTACTTTTTTATAAAATGAAAATTCAACCTGATCAACCTTTTCTTTACTTCTCTACATCTTCTTTTGATAATTTTTTAAAAATATTTAATGTACAACAAAAATAAGATAAGAATTAAAAAAATAAAAATTTTCAACTGAAATTATGAATCTTTTGCCAAAAAATAAATTTTTATCAAAGATTTTAACTTTTAAGAAAGTAGTTGAATTCTCAATGAAAAAAAATAAAGTTTCAACCAAAAAAGATTTTAATTTAAAATAAAAAAAAAGTTCGTTTTATCTAAAAAGAGAAATTTTCCAACAAGATAGTTACATTTTCAAACACAGAGGTCAATTTTTACCTAAAATGATGAATTTGTAACAAAACAGTTTCATTCTCCACCAAATAATTGAATTTTCGTTTAAGAAATCTCTTAAAAAATGTTTGGTTAATATTTTAACGAAAAAAATTGTTAGCAAAATAATACCGGGTTAAATTCAATTAAATGACTATTTGGTTAAATTCAACTCAGTTTAACTAAACCCTTGACCAAAACAGAATAATTCTAAACCAAACAGTTGCATTTTTTACAATTTCAATTTCCAACGAAAAAGTTTATGTTTGACTGAAAAATTAAATTTTGTATTAAGATAATTAAATTTTAAACCAATTAGTTGGATTTGAAACCAAAAGAGATAAATTTTTTATCAAGAAAGATTTTTCAATCAAGGGAAAAAAGTTGTCAACTAAATTGTTAAATTTTGAAGCCAACAAGACGAATTTTTTACAGAAAAGTTGATTTTCAAACAGATAGTTGAATTCTTAACCAAATAGGCCATTTTTTTACAAAAAGGCTAAGTTTTTAACAAAATAGCTGAATTTTCTATCAGAAAGATGCATTTGCAACGAAAAATGTAATAGTTTATATTTCAGCTGAAAGAGATTTCGATTTTAAATCAAAACCGAGTTAAATTCAACCAATAAAAGAGAATTTTTAACGAAATAGTTGAGTTTTCAAGAAACAAATTAATTTTCAACCAAATAGCTGAATTTCCTACCAAAACAGTGGAAGTTTTAACCCAAATGGGCCAATTATAATGAACAAAAGTTTAATTTCAATCCAATTATTGTTAAATTAACAAGCCAGAAATCAGAACTTACAATAAAACAGTTGCATTTTTAATGCCAAGAAAAAAAAATTTTCTACTAAAATAGTTGAATATCAACCGCAAAAAGACGATTCTTCCCAAAAAAAACTTTTATTTTCAACAAAAAAATATGCAATTTGAACAAATTAGGTGAATTTATTCAAACAAAGAGATAAATTGTCAGAAGAAGGGAATTTAAAACAAAATAGTTACATTTTTAACTAAAAAGATGAATTTGCAACTAGCAAAGAATAATTCTCAACCAAAAATGTACAAGATGATATTTCAACAAAAAAAAAAAATTTTTAATTTGAATTAAAAACCGTTAAATTCAACCAAAAACGAAAATTTTCCATTAAAATAGTTGAATCCTCAACCAAAAAATATTAAATTTCCACAAAAGGAGATAAAGTTTCAAACCTTTTTAAATTTCTTACAAAATAGTTCAATTTTCAACCCAAAAAGACGAATTCTCAACCCAAAATATAAATTTTAGAAAAAAAAAAGGTAATGTTAACGTAAGTAATTGAACTTTTAACAAAAAAGTGTGACTTCTGAACAAAATTGTTGAATTTTTAAGAAAATAATAACATTTTTATCTAAAAAATATGACATTTTAACTCTGAATTTCTAAGCTAAGAAGACCAATACACTTCACATAAATGATGGAAATTTGGAAAAAGTCGTTGTCATATGCCTGAGTATCAAAATTTATTAGAACTTTTGTTTTTAACATGAGTTTGGGGCTGGTGCTTTGAAACTCTCAACTATGGGTATTAAGCTGATGTTCTCTGATATGTTCTCTATATATCTCAATTGGTACACTAATTTAAAAATACATATGGTTGAGTACATGGTTACGGTGAAATTTGCCGTAATCGGCACTTGGGTTACGGCGAAATTCGCAATAATTTACGTAATTAACTTACTTTACAGGTGAAGCAATTACTAATTTGAAAATTAATTTGAAATTCAATGCGAATTTCACATCATGAAAACGGGTCGCAGTGTGATTTTACATGTATTCTCGTAGCCAGTGACAGGTAAGCGTTTAGCCCAAATTTTTATAGGTTATGACGACAAAATTTGCCGGAAAATAGATCTTCCATACTGGAACTTTAGAGACCGGAAAAATTTAATAGATTCGTATACACTACGTTATTTTTTTGTTTATTTATTACGCGAAACTTAGCCATAATTCATTTCGATTCGCCGTAAATCAATTTCCGATTACGCGGCGAATTTCGCGGTAACGAAACTTTTTTTATATTACGGTGTCTAATTGTTCCAAAAAATTGTCATTCTTTTTAATTTTTGAATAATTAATACATTGTTCTTTGAAAAGGTAGATCAACAAAAATAAAAGAGAAATGCATGCAAGTATTGTTTAACGGGAATAGAGGGAAGAATATCAGCAATGAAGAAATCATACAATTTGTACACCACGTGCATAAAGAAATGCACAATATAAAAATTTACTTAATTTCGAGCGGCTACACGTACATGATGAGATCCAAATTTTTTAACAGAGAAATCAGCTCTTCATACATTTTTTAAAAGTATAATAATTTACTGCATCCTTGAAAATCTACCGACAACCGACCGACAAAGCCAACCGCCACTAAACAAGTTAGGTTATTACGCTGGATTGACTTCGCATGCGCAAGTTCTGATCTCAGAGTAATTCCTCTACAAATTAGAGGATTATACTCGAACTGAGATGAAAATGCAAATGTCTTTCTTTTACCATCTCTGCTCTAAAAAAAAAGGCAAATCCACTTATTTTTAGAAAAATATTTTCTTTTTGAGAGGGAAATGTGTGAGCATTGAAGAAGAGGAATTTTCCTCTCAAATTAGGAATATTTTTTTCTCGGTGTAGTTTTGACATTTTCAGTGCATTAGCAATTATTTCCTGATGAGTTATATGTTAACAAGTACCATTTTTTACAATCATTTTAGAATACGTAACTTTGAAATAAATTATAAATAATTATTTGTTATTAAGTTAATAACAAAAGACTAGTGAGGCATTAACATCTTCAAAACTAAAGAACGTACTGAGATAATTCTTGAAGAAAATTGCACATTTTTGGATTCTAAAAATGGAGTGTACAGTCTCAATGAGCAAAAACTTGCGCTTGAATTTTAAACAAATTATTTTCTTCTTCAGAAAATACAAAGGGCTTTTCAGTTATTGGCGGAACGGTAAACACAATAGAAGTGAACGTAACAGAAGTAGGAGTAGCAGTAGCGCAGGAAAGGTCTCCTGCTGCGAGTGCGGGTGCTTAGATAATTGGAAAGTCCTTTGTATTTTCGGAAGGAGAAAATAATTATTTAAACATTTAGGCGCAATTTGTTTATAATTGACACTACATACACCATTTTCAGAAGCCAAAAATGTGCAATTTGCTTCCAGAATTATCACCTCACGTTCCTCAGTTTCGGAGATGACACATAACTACTCTTTTGTTAATAACCTAATAACAAATGATTATTTCCGACTCTGAAATGTACCATTGTGTACATAAAAGATCAAAGAAATGCATATATTTTTTGCAGATTTTTTGTAATTTATTTTTAGGGACTAACATCCATTAGAAGTTGAGTATTCTGAAATTTCAGTTTAAGATTATAGTACTGTTTCGACTTCCACCCGCCAGGAAATAATAAAATAAATATAAATAACAGTCCTAATTTTGGTTGAAAATTCAATTGTTTTGTCGAAAGTTTAACTCATTTCTTGTGAAATTTTTTCTCTTTAAATACACATTTTTTCAATTGAAAATGTAACGATTCTATTTTTGGTTGCAAATTAATGTTTTCAAAATTAAAATTCAATTATTCGTGTAAAAGTTCAACCACTTTGTAAAAAGCATTCTTTTGTTGAAAATAACTCATTTTAGTTAAAAATTGATCTCTTAGGTTAAAGCCTTGTGATTTTGTATTTCGAAATTAGTTTTTTTATTTGAAAATTTACCTATTTTGTTGAAACTTTGTTTTTTGTTTCTTCAATTTCTTTTAACCGATAATGTAAATCTTCCATTTTTGGTTAAAAATTGATATGAGTTAGCTGTAAATTCATCTTTTTTAGGAAACTAATCTTATTGGTTTAAAACCTATTCTTTGGTTAAAAGTGGAACTGTTTGGTCAGAAATTAATTTAAAAAAAAATTATATTATCGGTTGAAAAATTAACTCTTTTGCAGAAAATTTGCGTTTTCGCTTGAAAGTTCAACAATTTAGATGACCTTTTTTTCCTGACGGAAAAATCTTTAATTATTGAAAGTTGGTCTTTCTGGTTAGAATATTTATCATTCTAGTTGAAAATTCATCTTTTTGGTGAAAAATTTGAATATTTTGTTGAAAATTTGTCTTTTTTAGTTTAAAGTTCAACTGTTTGATTCAAAATTCATCTATTGAAAAAAAAATCATTTTTTGGGTAGACGATATTATATTTTAGAAAGTAGTTGAATTCTTAAAACAACAAGATACATTTTCAGCAAAGAAGATTAATTTTTTACTCAAGCAGACAAATTTTTAGCAAAATCAAAAAATCAAATTTTTTAAGAATTTGCTAATTTTTAAACTGTAGAAGAAGAATTTTCAACGAAAAAGTAATTTTTAATCAAGAAAGATAAATTTTTAACAATATATTTAAATTTTTTAATCAAGAAAGGTAAATTTTCAACGATGCATTCGAATTTTTCAACTAAAAAAGACCAATTTTCAACCAAAAATATAGCTTAAGAATTTTCAGTTTAGAAAACTATTTCTTACAAAGAAATAATAATTTTCGAATATTTAAATCTAATAGTTGAATTTTTATCAACAAAGTATGAACTTTTAACTAAAAAGATTAATTTTCTACCAAAATACATGAATCTTTAAACAAAAAAGACCAATTTTCAATTCAAAAATTCAATTTAAAATATTAATTTACAACTAAAATGATTGATCTTTAAAAAATCAATATTTAAGAAACAAATTAAACTTTTAACTAAATACTATATTTTTCAACCAAAAGATTAATTTTCTAAAAAAGACGATTTATAAAGAAAATACATGAATTCTTATCCAATCACTTGAATTATTAATTAAAAAAGATCAATTTTAGACAAAATAGTTGAATTTTTAGCAACAAAAAATATTTTTTTAATATAAATGAAACAGTTAAAGTTTTAGTTAAAAATTCAATTTTAAACCAAAAATGAAACGACTTTTTAACAAAATAGTTGTATTTTCAACAAAGCAAGTACATTTTTTAGCAAATAGTCGAAATTTCAACATACAAAGGATTAATTTTAAACCAAAAATGTAATGGTTAAATTTTCAAATAAAAAATTGATTTTTTACAAAAAAAATTAATTTTTGATAAAGTAATTAAATTTTCAAGCAAGTAGTTCAATTTCAAAAGTAAACGAATTTTCAAAAAAAAAAAAAAATAGTGAACATTTAAAAATAAATAGTTTGATTTTCTAACAAAATAGTTAAATTCAACCAAAAATATAAATTTTGAACCAAAATTATGATTAAAAAAAAATTATAAGTTTGCACCAAAAATATTAATTTTCAACCAAAAAGTTTTCAGTCAAGAAAGTTATTTTTAGAAAAAAAATATATATATATATATTTTAGCCAAATATTTAAATTTTTGATCAAAGAGATGAATTTGCAGCCATAAAGAAGAATTTTTTACTAAGACGATTAATGAAGACAGATTTTTTAAAAAGCACATGAGTTTTAAACCAGAAAAGATCCATTTTGGTTAAAAATACCAAGATTTAACTATAATGGAATAATTACATTTTCAGTTGAAAAAATTTATTAAAAAAAACGTCATGTAAAAAAAATATTTATATTTTCAAACAAAAAAATTAATTTTTAATCGAAAAGATGAATTTTCCACTAAGAAGATTAATTATCTACAAAAAAGACGAATTTCTAACAGAATACATGAATTTTAAACCTAATAAGTGAATTTGTATTAAATTGGATTCACTTTCAATTAAGTTGTTAAATTTTCAACAAAAAAAGATAAATTTTCAGCGATAGAGTTTAACCATTCAACTAAATACTTTTTTTAACCAAAAAGATTGATTTTCGATCTGAAAAGATATATCAGAAAAAAAATTTCAATCAATTACTTGAATTTTCAACTAAGCAAGATGGATTTCTAACCAAGTATATGATGGTAGATTTTTCGCCAAAAAATATAAACTTTAACTTAGAAAAGTTAAAAATGCTTACTGGGTTTTCAATTCAGTTGCTATTTAAGCGAAAAATCAAGAAAAAGGGAAACTTTCTTGCAAAAAGAAAGAAATAAGAATTCTTAAATGAATCCAATCTATCATCAGGAAACGTACTAAAGAATGTTTTGAAATGAAGAAATAATTTCTTAAGAATCTAATTAAAATTATTTTTACACAGGTATCAAAAAATTTAAACTCATTATTTTTTTTTTAATTGAAATTTACATAAAATTTCATTTATATTTCGTATTTGCACATAGGGGAAGGATTAGCTTTAGTGTCATACGATATTGTAAAAGAAAGTTCACTAAAATTTTACAAATTGGCATAAGAAGTAAGGTGAAGCAAAAAATCACTTGAGAGATTGATCAGCAGCCTGGGTCGGAGCAGTGTTGCGAAGCGAACGTGTTGT
>JAUELO010000359.1:533879-545379 GCA_032357855.1 Amphibolips quercusostensackenii
CACCTGCTTCGCGAGAGGAACCTGCTCGTCTACCTGACAAACCGATAAACACGGATCATCTGGTCACTCGAGATGGAGAACCGGCACTGATTTGTCTCGAGCTTTTTATGACAGTGTTAGCAGAGAGTGACCGGAATTCTTCGTAGACAATTTGCAACTCTTTCAGATATAATGCAATTACTATAATGAGGAACTATCTCTAAATATGGTCCGAATAATCGGTTGTTAGCAATGTTTTTCATTTTTGATATTCTAAGACTTCAACTCGATCCACTTTATAATTTTTTATAATACGTGCATGACCTTAGCCCTTTTTAATTCCTCTAAAACTATTTCTCCCTAGGGCAAAAAAGTGTGACGTCAGGGGTGAATAATGAAAATTATGCGTCTATGAGCTCACATTTTGGTGTCACAGAAACTGATCTTTAAGTGATCAGTTGACCGCATTGATAGATTGGGCCAACTCGAAACGATTAGTTATTATAAATACTGATCAACTATCATAATTTACCATAAATTACCAAAAGTTACTAAATATTGACAAAAATTAAAGAAATTTTTAAGATTTTTATTTTTATCTGAATACTCTTTTTCTAGTGTGTTCTTTTTAGTACAGAACCCTAAGTTGTGCAAAGTATTTTTCTGGGGAAGCTAGAAAGAATTAATCCGAAAAACACAAATACCATTATTTGGAAAACCTTTTTTTGTTTCTTTTTCCTTAGAGTTTAAACGTTTAAATTTGTTTTTAATGTATTTTTATTAGTTGCAAGCTTGTAAATTTTGAAAACAAATTTCAATGTCAACTAAAAATAGATTGTAGTGTAAAAAAATACAAGTTACAAAATTATCAGTCGTGAAAGTAAGATAATTATGAACATATAACAATTTTATGAAAAACGCTATTTGTTGACATAGGAAAATAAGCCAGAAAAGAATTAACTCCAAATTAATTTATTATTCTTTTTTTTTTATTTTCTCAGTATACCCGACTTTTTGCATTATGTTTCTCTAACTACAAGTAACATATTTTTTTTACCAAAAAGGGAGAATCCTCAAAAACAATGTAATAGTTGATATAAAAAAAAATTATTTTAAATTAAAAAAACAAAACAGATTAATTTTAAGCCAAAAATTGCATTTTTAACTAAAAATATAAAATTTCTGCCTAAGTAGATGAATTTTTAACAACTTATTTAAATTTTTAAACAAAAAAAATTGTTATTTGAAATAGAAGAAATATTTCAACGAAATTTTATCAATTTTCAAATGAAAAAGTAGAATTTTTTTACGTAACAGTTGGATATTCTTAAGACAAAATTAAGATTAAACAAAAAGAGTTAATTTTCCAATAATCTGCTAAACAATTTGATTTTTATTAGATTTCACAGAAGATTCACAACTTTCAACAATTTTAGATGATGCTAGCGTTTTACACAAGATTTGCAATTTTTGAACAGTTTCAGGTTATATTAACGTTCTTCACAGAAAATCAGTTATTTTAAATAAAAACTATTAGGTTTTGATAGTTCACAATTTTTAAAAACAATTTCAAGTTGATTTAGCGTTTTACACATAAAATTGTAATTTAAAAATTAAATTATGATAGTTTCAACAGGATTTAGAATCTTTTAATAATTTTGGATTACCTTAGTGTTTTTCATCGAAAATTATTGATATTTATGATACAAAAAAATTAATTTAAAGAAAGAATAAAAGGTTTTGATGATTTTAGGTCATGTTACCGTTTTACAAAAGAAAAATGGTATTTTAACAAAAATCATTATAGTTCGAGCAAGATTTGCATTTCTGAATCTTTATATCCTAATTTTTTTTTAAATTTTTGGAGGAGAAATTTACGTAAAATTTATTCCAAAAATAGTTTCGAATTTTTTCGGGCAGACTTGCACAATTTTTTGTTTAAATTTTTATAGATTGAAAATATATAATTTTCTCTTACATCTCTGAGTTTCAAAAAAATTAAATCATTAGTTCCGGAAATTTGTTTTGGCATTGATCATAGTTCGTCCCTTTTTTTACCAAATACTTCTTTTTCCTCTTTCCTTCTTTTTCTTTCCCCTTTTATTGTTTTTGATTAAAAATGCAACTGTTCGGCTAAAAATATTTTTTTTTTATATTATTTTTTTTCTCGAGAATTCAATTGTTTTGTCGAAAAATCGTCACTTTGGCTTGAAAATTCAACAATTTGGTTGAATTTTTTTCTAGATTGAAAAATATTTTTTGGCAGACAATTCAACTTTTTTGGTAAACTTTTTTGTTGAAATTTAGTTGAGGATTTAATTATTTTATTAAATATTTATCCTTTTGGTTGATTTTAACTGTTTTTAGTTTTAAATTAAAAAGATTTTCTGTTTAAAATTTCAACTAATACTAAGCATCAACTATCAACTATTATTTTTGTTTGAAATTTCATCGTTTTTGTAAGAAATTTATTTTTTTTAATCAAAAATGCAACTCTTTGAATACAAATTAACTTTTTTTTTTACTTTCAATTGTTTTGTCGAAAATTCGTCTTTTTGGCTTGGAAATCCAATAATTTCGTTAGATTCTTTTTTCTTGAATAAAAAGTATTTTTTGGTGAAAGGTGCAACATTTTGTTGAATAATCGTCTTTTTGTGATCGATTCTGACTATTTTGGTAAAAACTCTATTAATTTTTTTAAAAATTACCTTTTTGTTGAAAAATTATGTTATGCGGTTCAAGAATTCAAATGTTTTGTTGAGAATTCGTTTTTTGGCTCAAAATTTAACAGTTTGGTTAAAAAACCAACATTTTTGTTCAAAAGTTATTCTTTTTCGTTTGAAATTCAACTATTTTGTTAAATAATCATCTTTTTTTGAAAATTCTTCTTATTTCGTACAAATTGTATCTAATTGGTTGAAAATTTTAATTTTTGTTTAAAAATAAATCTTTTTTAGTCGAGGATTCAACTATTTTATTGAAAATACATCCTTTTATATGAATTCGAATATTTTTTATCAAAAATTAAATTTATTTTGTTTAAAATATGAACTATTACATCTCTTTTTGAGAATACATATTTTTATTTTGAAATATAACTATTTTGTCAAAAGCTCAATTACTTTGTTGAAAATTACTTTTTTTCTGATTGGAAATTTATCCACAATATGAGTTGAAAATTTATATCTTTTTAAGTTGAAAATTTCAGCATTTTTTTTTTCAAATCGTCTTTTTCTAAAATAAAAATACAACTATTCAAAAATTGTTGTTTTTTTGTTGAAAATTAATTATTCAAATATAAAATTTAACTGTTTTATTTTTATTTGAAAATTTATATTTTTATTGAAAATTGATCTTTTCCAGTAGATAATTAAATTTTATTTTACGTCTTATTTGGTAGAAAATCAATCTTTTTGTTTCACATTTCTTCATTCTGGGTTAAAGGTGTAATAGTGAAAATTAATCTGCTTTTGTTGAGATTAATTTATCATATAAATTCGAAATTCTTTTTTTTTTTGGTTAAAAATTAAATTATTGTGTTAAAAAATTTAACAATTTTGTTTAAAAGTCATCCTTTTTGGTTGTAAATTAAACTAAATTATATAACTTTTTTTTTACTTAAAAGTTCAATATTTATTTGAAAAATCAATTATTTGGTAAAAACTTGAACCTCTTTGTTTAAAACTATTTTTTTTTGTTTATGAAGATTAATCATTTTATTTGAAGATTATTTTTTGGGTTGACAAACTTTGAACAGAATTGTTGAATTTTAAACCAAAAAAGATAAATTTTCAATAAAAAATGTAATAGTTGATATTTTAAACAGAATAGATTTTTATTTTTAATTAAAAACTGTAAAATCTATCCAAAAAGATAAATTTTAAATAAAATTGTTAAATTCTCAACTGAAACAGATAAATTTATAACTAAAAAATGGAATTTTTAACAAATCAGATGCAATTTCTACGAAACAACATGAATTTTTAAACACAAAAAAAAACATTTTTTAACAAAATAGGTAAATTTTAAACAAAAAAAAAAAATTTTAGCAAAATTGTAAGTTTTTTAACCTAAATGTTTAATTTTCAAGACGAAAAGAACAATTTTCAACGAAAAAGTTGAATTTTTAACCAAAAATTGTAACTAACAAATTTTTTTAGTCTTGAAAAAAAATAACTAAATTGTTGAGTTCTTACGACAAAAAGACGAATTTGCGACAAAGCAATTAAATTTTTCACAAAAAAGTTGTATTTTTAATAAAAAAATGCAATTTCTACCAGAAAGTAAGAATTTTCAAAATAAAAAGACGCTTTTTTAACAAAATAGTTAAATTTTCTACCAAAAAAGAGATAAATTTCCAAGTAATATTTTGAATGAATCTCCAAGCGCAAAAATGAATTTTTAACAAAGTCGTTGAGTTTTTATAACCAAATATTTAAATTTTAAACGAAAAAAGATGAATCCTTAACAAAAAATTTAATAGTTGATAATTATACAAAAGGATTGTAATTTTTAACTGAAAACACTTGAATTCATTCCAAAGAATTTTTTAAGCCAAATTGTTAAATTTTCGAGATAAAAAGACGAATTTTTGGCAAATCAATTTGATTCTAAAAAAAAATTATTCTTGACTAAACAGTTGCATCTATTATCAAAAAGCTAAAATTTCTACAAAATGAGATGAGTTTTCAAACCAAAAAGACGATTTTTTAATAAAATACTTGAACTTTAATAGAAAAATAATGAATTTGTTTTCTAATAAAATTATTGAAGTTTTTACCAAAATAGTTAAATTTGTAACACAAAAGAACGATTATTTAATAAAAAAGTTTGATTTTCTTCCAAAAAATATTATTTAGTACAGAAAAAAATCAACTAAATTGTTGAATTTTTAAGCCAAAAAGACGAATTTAAAAAAAGCAATTGAATTCTCGAGAAAACAATTAAATTTCTTTAAAAATTATTTTTTCAACCTAACTGTTGAATTTACAAATTAAAAAGACAATTTTTCAATAAAGCAGTTAAATTCTCGCCCCACAATATGATTTTGAACAAAAAAGTTTAATTTTCTATCAAAAAACTTTTTTCAATCCAAAAGAAGAAATCCAATCAAAATTTTAAATTTTCAAGACAAAAAGACGAATTTTCGAGAAAGCAATCGTTATATCGTTTTAAGAGTCAGCTTCTTGATTTTGCTCATTTTCTTCATTTTGTACTGAATTTTAAAATAAGGGAAGGAGGAGAAAACACAGAAACCAAACTTTCTTTTCATGATTCTTAAGAAATGAAACGAATCCTTTCAAAAAGGAGAAAAAGGGGGAAAATGGATCAATATTCACGATTTGAGGTGTTTAAAAAAAAAGGGTAAAATAAGAGAAAAAGGGGATTGGGTAAATAAGGAGACGGGCTATGATCCCTGCCAATAGGAAATTTTAAGAGAAGAAGAGTCACAACTTGATTGCTGATGCTATTTTTTGTCATCCTTCCCTTACTTCGAAAGTAAGCCCAAAATGAAGAAAATGAGTGAAATCAAGAAGCTGACTTAAAAGGATATGACGATCATTAATCACTCCACCTGTTGTTTAACATTCAGACACTTTAGGTAATAGAACAAGATTTACGATCTAACGAATTGCCAGCATCCTTCTTCTGAAATCCAGTGATTCCACGGATGAGACATTCGTTCGCTGGAGCACTTACGCGCAAGTACGAGTTCACGCACACATGCAAGAAATGCAATTGCGAGTACGTGTATGTACATATGGTGTTTTGCACGTGTACAGTTATACAAATGGTGAATGCTCGTTATGGCACTATATGGCGCTGGGCACGAGTTAGCCTGGGTTGGCTCAGTAGAGAAGCAACATGCCATATCGGTGACACCTGTTAGTGCGAGCGGCAGTACCTATATAAACGTATCGCTGCAGTTATACATGAATCGAAGAGGAGGCATGCCGGGAATTAAAAGCGTGCTGTTGTATTATAATCGTATTATGGCGCGACTGTACCGAGCAGCAGCCGCGCATCGGTCCAGAAAAAAAGCAAAAGTGGGCAT
Source organism: Amphibolips quercusostensackenii (assembly GCA_032357855.1). Classification (NCBI taxonomy): domain Eukaryota; kingdom Metazoa; phylum Arthropoda; class Insecta; order Hymenoptera; family Cynipidae; genus Amphibolips; species Amphibolips quercusostensackenii. Next base: position 539,914 of record JAUELO010000359.1, read on the forward strand.
ACCGACCGTTTCTTCCTTCAAAACACACGCCGCAGGGCTCTACCCACCGCAAGCGTTATGGAATCTCAATTGGTTCAAGAAAATTATCTCGTGTGTTAAAAAACATTCCCAATTAATCCTAATAACAATTTCTTAAAATTATTTTTAATCTCGCCGTTCAGGGTAGGAGAGAATTTTAATTCACAATTAATCCAAATATGGGAATCCCGGGTGAAGCAAATATGTTAAGGACAGTTATACAAAACAAGTAAAATATAACCAACACTTTAGACATCACAAAGGTCTTCTTGCTGCTCCATTGTGAGAACAGGGATGTATCTTCCCGATTTCTTCATTGTTTTTTTTTATTTGATGTGTCTAGACAACAGTAGCAAAGGAGATACTGCTACTGTTTTTGGGCAGATAAGGTTGGTTTGGTATCTATAGTTAACTGAGCTCATGGAGTTTGCTTCTGCGCAGAAGCAAGTAAAATACTTTAATTAGGAAAAATATTTCTTGGAAATATTCTCGTATATCAATTGAGGTTTAGGAAACAAAAGATTAAAAAAGCCATTACATCAACATTTTAGACATCATTATGATCTTCTTGTAGTTCCTTTGTGAAAACAGGGATGTATCTTCTCAACATCTTGTCTGTTTTTCCAGATTTGATGTTTCTAGACAAAGTAGCGAAAGGAATTTTACTACTTTTCTTGGGTGAATAAGTTTGGTTTGGTATATAGGGTTTGTTCGGTATATAAAGTTCGTTTTGTATATTTGACTAATTGTAAGCTCATGGAGTTTGCTTTCGCACAAAAGCATCAAAATTTTTAAAGATTGCAAAAGTCTTCTTATTGTCCCCTTGTGAAAACAGAAATGTTTCTTCCCAACTTCTTCTCCGTTTTTCCAGATTTGATATCTCTATAAAAAGTAGCGAAAGGAATGCTGCTACTGCTCTTCGGCAGATAAGATTGGTTTGGCATATAATCTTCGTTTGGCATATAAAGTTTGTTTGGTATATAAGGTTGGTTTCGCACATTTGACTAAGCTCATGGAGTTTGCTTTTGCACTAAAGCAAGGAAGATATTGCAATTAGAAATAGTTTTTTGTGAAAATATTCTCATATACTAATTAAGGTTCAGGAAACAAAAGATTAGAAAAACATTCACATTAAAATTTCAGAAATCGTAATGGTCCTTTTGTTGTTTCCTTGTGAAAATAGGGATGTATCTTTCCAACATCTTCTCTGTTTTTTTAGATTTAATGTCTCTAGAAAAAGTAGTAAAGTAAATGCTGCTACTGTTCTTGGGTATATAAGGTTGGTTTGATATATTTGACTGAACTAATTGACTTACCTTTTGCACAAAAGCAAGTAAAGTATACTAATTAGGATATGTTTTTCTTAAAAATATTCTTGTATATGAATCAAGGTTTAAGAAACAAAAGATCAGAAAACCGATTCCATCCAAATTTCAAACATCGCAAAGGTTTTCTTGTTGTTCCTTTGCGAAAACGGAAATGTTGTTTCTTAAAATCTTCTCCATTTTTCTAGATTTCATATGTCTATAGAAAGTAGCGAAAGGAATTCTGCTACTGTTCTTTGGCAGAAAAGATTGGCTTGGCATATAATGTTTGCCTGGTGTATAAGGTTTGTTTAATATGTAAGGTTTGTTTGATATATAAGGTTTGTTTAATATATGATGTTAGTTTTGTATATTTGACTAAGCTCCTAGAGCTTGCTTTTGCACAAAAGTTAGTTAAATATTTCAAAAAGGAAAACTTTTTGCAAATATATTCTCGTATACTAATTAAAGTTTAAAAAAAAAAACAATGAGAAATTCAATCACATCAAAATTTTAGATATAATGGTCTTTTTGTTGTTCTCTCGTGAAAACAAAAATGTATCTTTCCAATATCTCCTCTGTTTTTCTAGATTTTATGTCTCTAGACAAAGTAGCAATAGAAATGCCGCTACTATTCTCGTGTATATAAGGTGTTTTTGATATACTTGACTGAGCTAATGGAGTTTTCTTTTGCTCAAAAGCAAGTAAAGTATTGCAATCAGGATAAGGTTTTCTTAAAAATATTTTCGTATATAAATTAAGGTTAAAGAAACAAAAAATAAAAAAGCAAGTACATCCGAATTTTAAACATCTTGTTTCTCCCTTGCGGAAACAAGAATGTTTCTTCTTAAATTCTCCGTCCTTTCAGATTTGATTTGTCTATAGAAAGTAGCGAAAGGCATGCCGCTACTGTTCTTCGGTAGAAGAGATTGGTTTGGTATGTAATGTTTGCTTGGTATGTAATGTTCGTTTGGTATATAAGGTTTGTTTGGTAAATAAGGTTTGTTTGATATATATATATATATATAGTTGGTTTGGTATGTTTGACTGAGCTCATGGTGTTTTAGAAAAAAAAAAACTGACGCCAAGAGATATAAGCATATAATAATCAATAAGCTTTTTACGATTAAAATGTTAAATCTAAAAGTAATGTTAGGAAGTAACATTATCAGGAGCCATGTGACACTTATTATGACTTCAGCAAAACCGAACTTATTTGCTTTGCCGGGGTTCTTTGCTTTGTCAATAATAGCATAAATTTGGAAATCCTTTCGAATCTTCTAAGATGCACTCAAACGTATAAAATCCATAAAAGATTAGATCTAATAAAATCCTTTAAAATTCCTTGAAATATTTGATATTTTCTCATATCCCGTTAAATCTTTTAGATTACCCTAAATGTTCGAAATCCCTTAAAATATTTGAAATATACTGAAAAGTATTAAAAAGACTTGAATTTGCTTAAAATCTTCTGAAATCTCTAATCAGCACTTAAATGTTTTTAGGTCCCCTTAATCTATACAAAAATTCCTTATAAATTTATGGAATTATAATACAAAAGTATCAGAAATTGAACAAAAAAAAAGCCAAGGATCTAACACCAAGAATCAATAGTGTCAAAATTATTGGAAACTGAACAAAAAAAAGCCAAAAATCTAACAACAAAAGTATCAATAGTGACGTGAAAAAAATCCTTAAAAGTATGTTGAATCTCATTATTTGATCATTCACAATAGAAAGATATTTTCGACATTGCACATTTCTGCAAACTACAGAATCCGTGAAGAATTAGTTCAAGGAAACATCATTAAATTAGCATTCTCCGACGGAATGCCTTTGCATCAGTTACATCGTGTTTCAAAAGATTCCTTTCAACACAATTTACGAAAATACCCCTTGAGGCTAAACGTCAAGATGCACAAATCGAGAGCAGTAGTGACTAGAAGAATGTGGGAAGATTCTTGTGTACACTCAATATGCTCTTCCAATTTAATACAATCTCGCGATCAAAAGACGTGAATCCGAGTGTACTCGTGAATATTCACCAGGCGTGATCTTGACGCCTGGCGTCAGCTTAATTAGCTTAATAATGGCCATATCTGCGCTTTTAGGATAATATCTTGATTCGAGGTAACGAGAAACCCAGTTGATGATCGTGCACCGATTCACCTCCGCCGTCCCGGTGTCACTTGTATCGGGTTGACTCAATCGCAGACGGAACTTGCAGTCAATGCGAGGGCATTTCGAACCCGTTTCGTACTAAATTTCTCGCCTCTATAAGAGCTAAGTGGGCGACCGGTCTGCACGAGTGTATACTTGGCGTCCCTCATCTATAACGAATCGATCTGATCGAGTTCGATCCCCGGGATCGAGAGATTTATGCGCGATCCGTCGCGCTTCACCAAGACGCAGTGCAAATATACCAAACCGACCTTATATACCAAACCAACCTTATATACCAAACCAACCTTATATTTCAAGCCAACCTTATATACCAAACCAACATTATATACTAAACTAACCAGGAACAAGGCGGCAGAATTCAGAAGAAGTATCAGAAAAGAAAGACGAATGATGGTCGGGAGAGTAAGAAGAAGAGGGAAAAGAAGAAGAGCAGTAGATAGGGATTCTCTCAAACTGAATCTGGGCATCGCGACGTTTCCTCGTTTCTCGAGGTGGCTAGACACCTGACTGCTTTAACGCACCCTTTAAACGTATTACCTGCCCTCGATCCTCAATACTATCGCTCCTTTGGGCACTTTCTGCCCAGAGAAAGATGGCCTCTCAACACTTGATGCTCCTTCTTCTTCATCTCCTCACTGCTTTCGGCTTTTTTTTTACTGGGAGAATTTGTTCCTAAGAGGAATGTAATGAAAAGATCGGGTGCACTCGGAAAAGGAATTTTTTTATGCAACAAAATGGTATGGATGCCTTCATTTGGTTGATTCAAAAAACAGTTTGGTAAACTAAACCAAATTGTAAAATAATTGCTGGTGGAATGGTTGAGGAATTATAGTCTAAGAGAATTGAATTCAATTAGTTGATGATTGAACTTATTTGATTGAATTGATTTATACAACAAAAGGGTATGGTTGACTGCATTTAGCTGATTTAAAAAACTGTTTGGTAAACTAAACCAAATTTCAAAATAATTATTAGTGGAATCGTTTTGGATTTTGGGTCCAAGAGAAATAAATTCAATTAGTTGATGATTGAACCCAAAAAATCGGCACATAATGGTGGCACTCGCCAGTAGATATAACGAATTTTAGGGTGAGAGAAAAATTCCAATTTTCCGGTATAGTTTTTCAGAATTTTCTTAGTTGAAGATTTACAACTTCTTAGGACCAACAAAACATATTAATAATAATAAACCAAGCAGTCCAATTTTTAACCAAAAAGCATTAATTTTCTTTAAAAAAATAAATTTCCAACCCAGGAATATGCAATTTTAGCGAAACTGGTAATTTTTAAATTAATGTTTTAATTTTATACAAAAATAGTTGAATTTGATATCTATAAAGGATAATAAGAATTTTAAATTTTTCACTAAGTAATATCATTTGTTACCAAAAATATAATATTAGACTTTTCGATCAGAAAGAATTAACTTCGAACTAAAAACATTTTGATTTTTAATCAAAGAGATGTAATTTCTACAAAAAATAAATTTCCAACAAAATTTTGAAATGAATTTTTCTAGAAGTTAAAAGAATTGATTTCCTACTAAAAGAGCGAAATTTAATAAAATAGTTTAATTTTTGACCGAAGAGATGAATTTGCAGTTGAAATGATGGATCTTCAATTAAATATATTAATATTTAACAACAAAGTTTAACTTTCAACCAAATAGTTGAATTTGTAACGAGTAAGATAAACTTATGACTAAGAAGATTTATTTCCTACCAAAAAGATATATTTTTAACAAAATATATTATTTTTCCACCAAATAGATAAATTTCTAAATAAAAAAAAAAAATTTTAACAATGAATGGAATAGGTATATTTTTAGTTAAATAAATTAATTTTCAACAAAAAAAAAACAACGACTCTTCAATAAAATAGTTACATTTTAAGGCAAAGTAATAAATATTTAACTTAATTTATAGAACTTCAACCTAAAAGTGATATTTTAACAAAGATT
>JAUELO010000359.1:587317-604522 GCA_032357855.1 Amphibolips quercusostensackenii
ACATACATATATATATATATATGTATATATATACATATATTTATATATATATATATATGTTTACATATACATGTATACATATGCATATATGTATATATATATATATATATATATATATATATGAAATTTAGTATACGCGTATACTGAATTGAGTATACGCTTATAGTAATTTCACTGTACGTGAATAATAATTTTAATATATGTATACTAATGGCAGAGAACTGGTAAAGATTTTTCATTCCTTTAAAAAAAAGTTTATCTGAAAATTTTTGATTTAAAGCATGAGAAAAACAATTAATATCAGTGAAAATTTGCATTAATTATTTTGGTTACAGGATTCAAATCAAATATTTTTTTCACAACTGTTTCGAAAGGATATAAGTGTGCGTATAAAAGGTAAATTATATTACATAAATTTGTGAGGCTTTTTTATAAATATTGTTAATTATAGTATATTGTAAAAAAATATTGTAAAATAAATGTTAATTGTATGTTCAATATTACTTGAATATAATACAAATTCAGAATAGCAAATTTTTATTCAATTAACATAACCTGTGACATATGTGACGATTTCTTGAGTTTTATGTTACTTTTGGAAATTTTACTTACAAAGCTTTAAAATTTTCGCATTGTAATATTGAAAAGCTACATTTACGTTAATAAATTGAACATCCTTCATGTAAAAACACGTAATTTGCGTATCATAATAGCTGCCATTTTGTAAGTCATAAGCTGACCTCTTTTTTAAAGTTAAAATTATTAGAACTTGAAAAGTAGTTTTCGACTTTTATCAATCGCCGATAATTATTTCGATTCATGTATTTTTACTACCACTTTCAATAACAGCTATAAACAGCCAGATATATTTTATGGATAGTACATGTAATAGCTAATTTAAATAAATAATATTTTTCACAGTGTTATTAATCTGTGTAATACGTAAAAAGTAATTAATTATTTAATATTGCTTATTGATTGTGTATAATTAAGTAAAATGATCAATTTTTTTTACAAATGATTATTATGCGTAATAGATTGATGACAAATAGTGTCAATGCGTGGCGCCACCTCAGTGCTATATTATTAAGTGAAATTTATGTATTTTTAGTGTGCGATTAACTCATTTAAAACACAAATTGAAAAAATATGAAGTAAAAATTATTTAATTTTTTCTTAACAATTTGCTATTTATGTTGTGAACTAATTAATTAATATATATTTTCATATGTTTTTATTTTTTTGAAATTAGTTTTAAAGGTTATTAATAAACTAAATGTACAGAAATGGAATTTAAAATGAACAAAAAAATATTGTAAACATAATTTAAAAAAATAAAAAAAATAAATAAAAATAATAAAAAAAATAAAGAAAAAATTATTTTAATGTTTTCATGAAAATTATAGTTCAAAGCTTCCTATTTTATAAACTGATTAATTAATTATCAGCTCATGAATTGTTTTCACAAAATTCAATTACATAAAGCCTTCATTTTAATTTGTTTTAATTCAGTATAAAAATTAATTATCTAGCTTGAGGTTATGTGAATAAATATTTGTTATATAATTTGTACAATTGAACTTTATTTACATTTAAAAAACCTACAATTAATTTTATGTCATTTTTGCCAAAGTTTGTGATGTTAGGAAATGATTATCTAAATTTCATTTTTTTAATTACATGCACATATGTTTTAATTTTTTCTGGAATCAGTATAAGCGGTTATTAATAATTAAAATTTTCAAAAATGCGATTTTAAATTTTTAATAAAATATAAGGTAAAAATTATTTGAATATTTTAATGAAAATAATATTAAATGCTTTTAATGTTCTGAACTGATCAATTAATTAATTGATTTTTTCCAAGCTTAAATTTTCTCAAAATAGTTTAAAAAGTTATTAATTAATGAAATTTTCGGAAATAAATAGTTGAATTTGAAGAGAAAATATAAGGTAAAAGTTGTTGTAATGTTTTGATGAAAATTATAGTATTATTCTTTTTATATTGTGAACTAATTAATTAATTATCAGCTCTTTATTTTTTTTTAATTAAATAATAAAGTTGAATCCTCATTATTTTTAATTAAGTAACATCTATTCATTATTCATTTAAGGTTATGTTATTGAATATTGACTATAATTTGTAAAATAGTAGTTTATTTAAAATTTGAAATACTTTCATGACAATTATATAATATTTTTAAATGTTTGTGATGTTGTGAAACAGTTATCCGCATTAAATTTTCAAAATTATATTTACATACGTTTTAATATTTCTGGAATTTGCTTAAAAGTTTATTAATAAGTTAAATGTTTAGAATAAATACAATTTCAAATAAAAAAAAAATGTTAAAGATATTTTTATATTTTAATTAACTGTTTAATTTATTACTGGCGAATTAATTTAATTAAAAATATTAGAATACGTAAAGATTGAATTTAAATTGTTTTTTTAATTACGTAACAGATATTGATTACTTACTCCAAGGTATTGTAATTGCATATTGGCTATTATTTTCATAATAAAATATTATTTTTCCTTTAAAATACCTTTATTACAATTATATATTTTTTAAATGCCTAAAATGTTGTTAAATAAGTATCCGAATTCAATATTAAAATTTATATTTACATATATTTCATTTTCGAATTAGTTTTAAAGGTTATCAATAAATCAAACATATATAGAAACTTACTTTGAAATAAAAAAAATATAATTAAAGTGTAAAAATTATTTGTATGCTTCAATGAAAATAATAGTTTGATGCTTTTCATGATGTAAACTGGTTAATTAAATATTAACTGATTCTCTTTAATTAATTTACCTTTTAAGCTAAATAACTAATTATGAGCTGATTAATTTTGTTCACAGTATTAAATTAGTTGAAGATTGAATTCACATTGCTTTTAATTAAGTAGCATAAATATAATTTTTTTTTAAGATCATGTAAGCGGATATTGTCTATTATTTTAATGATAAAAGTTTATTTTTTATTTAAAATGTTACAATTGTACAATTATATCTGTTATAATTACAATTATAATATATCTGATACAATTATATAATTTTTCTAAATGTTCGTGATGTTGTAAAATGAGGATCTAAATTTATTTTTTTAAATTATATGTACATATGTTTTGATTTTATAGAGAATTAGTATAAAAGCTTATTATTAACTCAAATTTTAAGAAATAAAATTTTTAATTTAAAAAAATATTGTATGAAACTAAAAATTATTTGATTGTTTTAATGAAAATAATTGCCTAATGCTTTCAATGTTGTAAACTCATTAATGAATTATTGACGGATTAATTCTTTTAAACATTGAATTACATTAAGATGAAATTTTTCTCTTTTATGTAATATAAACTAATTATTTACTTTAAGGATATGTAATGGAATATTGTTTATTATTTCTGAAATGAAAGTTTATTTTTTCTTTAAAAAAACCTCTATTATAATTATATAATTTTCTGGAATGTCTGTGATAATGTTAAATAAGTATCTGAATTCAATTTTAAAAATTTAATTTCATACAAAAAATGTACATAAAAATAGATAGTGAAATACATGATTTCGTAATTTACATGAATAAGATAAAAATATTGAGATTACAAAACTGCCGATGTTTATTTTGTAAAATTAAACGTAATGAACTCACACGTGGTTCATAAATTCTCATCTTTACTATAAACGTTTTAAAATCAACACTATAAATCCCCTTGAAAAATATGTCTGGATTCGAATAAGCATTAGGGTAGAGAGAGCATTTTCTCTATAAAAAGGGAAATTTCTATTAATAGAAGAAGCACGCTTAGATATTTAGACACCCCATAGGATGTTCAATCCCGAGATGAGAATTTCATAAATGACATTGACCAACTGCAAGGAAGTCCATGTCATCAGTAATAACAGAAGAAACTGCCAAAAGGTAGAATAACTCAGAAATAAGAAAATAGGGTGAACCGAAAAATTTCATGTTGATCTATTCTATTTTAACTAGTCTATTTAAACTATTCAAAAAACACGTAATTAAATTTTGAATCATATTGAATACTAAATTATTAAAAAATATCAAAATACTGGTCTAATATTTGTTGGAGAAACAAGACAAAATCTACCTCAGCCCGGATTTGAACCCGCAACGCCGCTATACATGAGTGGAGAGTTAACATTACAGAGAGTGAAGAGTCAAAGAGAAAAGAACTCTGATGACTTCCTGGACTGTTTGGTTATCCAAACGGGTAATCCGGTGTAATTCGCACAATCTAGTTTAATCCAGTGTAATTAGGAGTGATTCAAGTGATTCGAAGTAATCCCAACATTTGAAATAATCCCCTTTCAGGACAAATATTGCAAATTAATCCACTTGTAATTCAGAGCAATCCACATATAATCCGCAGTAATCCACTTTTAACACATTTATTTAAAGAAATTGAAGTAATCCAAATAATTACTCTGTAATTTTGAGTTAGCAAAGTATTTTAGATTAATTTACATAGGTAATCTGAATAGTTTTTAACTATTTTTTTACAATTTATTTTCTTAACTGCAAATTTAACTATTCCATTTTTGGTTAAAAATTGACTTTTTTGGTTTTAAATTCATGCAGGTTGTTGATAATTTGTCTTTTTTTTGCAGAAAAGTCATGCTTTTGGTTGAAATTTCAACTATTTGTTAAAAAATTAACCGACTATGTAGGAAAATAAACATTTTTCTTAAACTTATTTTTTGTTGAAAATTCGTCACTTTGGTTTGAAAATTGAATTATTTTAGTAGAAAATTTATGTCTACGGTAGAAAATCCAACTATGTTTTTTAAAATTGGTTTATTTCGGATGGAAATTAATTTTTTAAATTAAAAATATACCTATTCCATTTTCAGTTTCGTTTAGTTTCATTTTTGGTTGAAAATTAATTTTTTAACTAAAAATGTATCTATTTAATTTTTGGTGAAAATTTTTCTTTTGGAGTTAAAAATTTATGTATTTTCTCAAAATTTGTTTTTTTTTTGGTGAAAAATCAAGATTTTTACTTGAAAATTTAACTTTTTCTTGAAAAACTGAACCATTTTGTTAAAAATTTGTGCAATTTGTTAAAAATTTTTCTTTTCAATTAAAAATTAATAACTTTAGTGAATTTTATTTAAATAAATCAATATAAATTCTTAGAAATGTAATTGAAATTAAAATTTTATTAAAAATAATAATATTAAAATCACTTTTTCACTAAAAAATTAAACTATTTTTACCTTTTTAAATTTGAGTCAGAGAGATTTAACTGATTTTTAGTAATAATTTTTACTAATATTGTTTAGTAATTTGTTTTCTCTTTAGTTAAAAATGATTTTTTTTAACTAAAAATTTAACTGTTCTATTCAAATTGTCAGCTTATAGTTTTTAGTTAAAGATTCAAATATTTGGCTTAAAATTCATATACTATGTTAAAAAATAATCTTTTTAGTAGAAAATCTTGTTGCTTAAAAATTGATCCTTTAGTTGAAATTCTAACTGACTAGGTAAAAAAATTTAGTATTTTGTTAAAAATTTTAATTTTTTTTTTTTAATTTCAAAATTTTTATATTTCATTGAAAATTTGTATTTATTGGTAAAAAATTCATCTCCTCGGTTAAAAATTCAACTATGTAGTTAAAAGTTAAGCTAATTTGTGAAAAATTTATTTTTTGGTTAAGATGCATAATTTTAGTTAGAGTACAATTCTTTTTTTTGTCTTTGAACATGCTGTTAACAATTTATTTTGTGTTCGTTAAAAAATTGGGTTTTCATTTGAAAATATTATTTATTTGGTTAAAACTTCATTTATTTAGTGGGAAATTCAAGAAGTTTGTTACAAAGTAATCCTTTTTGGTTGAAAAGTTCAGTTTAGATCAACTTTTACCAAAAGACGAATTTTTAAGCAAAAATAAAATAGTTGTTTTTTTAGTTGAAAAATTAACTAACAAAAAAAACAAGTTTTCAAATAGTTTAATTTGACAAAAAGATATGATTTTTAAACAGAAAAGTTGAATCCTTAACCAAATCAGATTAATTTTCTAGTTAATTTTCGACCAGAGAGTTGAACTTTCAACCAGGACAGATTTTTCAGTAAAGGAAAAAATTTTTTTCAACCAAATTGTTTAATTTTAAAGCCAAAAAGACAAATTTTCTTTAAAATAGTTTAATCTTTAACCACAAAATATGAATTCCCAAAAAATGTTATTTACAACCAAATAGTTGAATTTTTAAACAAAAAAGAATAATTTTTATCAAAAAATTTAATAGTTGATAATTTAACAAATAATGATTTTACTTTCAATCAGACTATTTTAATTCTACAAGAAAATATGCATTTCGAACAAAATATCTGAACTCTTACCACAAAAAAAAAATTTTTTTAATAAAAACAGTGCACTTTTAACCACAAGGATTTTTTTCACCAAAAGACAAATGTTCAACAAAATACATGAACTTTCAACGAAATAAATAAATTTTTAACGGAGCAGTTGAATTTTTAAATGAAAAAGTCAGTTTTGAACCAAAAATAAAATGAATAATTTTTCAGTAGAAATTTAATTTTTAACAAAAAAAAAAACGAATTTTCAACCAGTTTAATTCAACAAAAAAAGCGATTTTCAAAAGAAAATGTTGAATCCTCAATCTTATCCGATTAATTTTTGATTAGAGAATTTACCTTTCAACCAGGAAAGATTTTTTAGTCAAGCAAGAAAAAAAATTTCAACCAAATTGTTGAATTTTTAATAAAAAATGACGAATTTTTTACAGAACAGTTCAAACTTTAGGCACAATATATGAATGGAAAAAAGGTTAATTTACAACGAAATAGGTTAATTTAAAAAAAAACAACTTATTTTTCGCTGAAAAATGTGGTGGTTGATATTTTAACCAAAAAAGATTTTAATTTTAACCTAATAATTGGACTTTGTACTAGAAAAGATTAATTTTCAATTAAAAATGTCTATTTTTTAAAAAAATGTCAATTTTTAATTAAAAATGTCACTTTTTTAATAAAAATGTCAATTTTCAATTAAAAATGTCAATTTTCAATTAAAAATGGAAAAGTTAAACTCTTAGTTAAAGAAATTAATTTTCGTTTAAATGGAGTTTAATTGTTACACCTAAAGAAAATTAATTATTCATGTTATTTTATTACTTTTATTGCTTTTATTTTTTCTATAAATAATCAAGCAACTTCGACTATTTTTTCTTTTACCTACTTACAGGATTTACCCTTCTTGTTTTTTCTTTATCGTCCACGCGACACCACCCGCTTGTGTTCCGGTCTCCATGACCCAGGGTCGCGACCCTGACGTGTTTAGCGTCGGGTGATGAACCCCAGACTACGAGATACGTTACTTAAGACCACCCACGTGTTGTACGCATAAAATGAACCCACTCTTCAAAAATTTTCAGAAAAAAAACAATCTTATAAATTTTTAACAAGCAGATTAGATAAGAGTAATTAATTAATTAATCATGTAAATATTATAATTTTTTCTATTTTAATGAAAATGATATCTATGAATTGAAAAATTCGGCAAAAAATTTATTATGTCACAACTTATTCATGAATTAAACAAATTAGAGATAATATTTTGATATTTTTGTTTTCAGTCACGCTTACACCAACAGGGATATATGAAAAATCCATTTTTAATCAGATAGTTTAATTTTCAACCAGAAATAATAATTTTCCACAAAGAAAACAATATTCAATCAAAAAAGACAAATTCTCTACGAAATACATCAATTTTAAAAAAAATTGTTGTATTTTGAAGCAAAAAAGACAAATTCTCTACGAAATACATCAATTTTCAAAAAAATTGTTGAATTTTGAAGCAAAAAAGACAAATTATTTACAAAATAGTTGAATCTTGAACTTAAAAACATGATTTTTCAATAAAAGAGTCAATTTTCTACACAATAGTTAAATTTTCATTTGAATAGTTTAATTTTAAACGAAGCAAATGAATTTTCATTTAAAAATATCAATTTTCTACATAAATGTTAATTTTTAACTAAATAGTTTAATTAAATAGAACCTAATTATTGCATATCAAAGCCAAAAAGCGAATTATTTATAAAAAAAGAATATTCAATTATTAATTTGAATTTTTACAAAAAAAGTTTATTTTAAACCAAAAATATCAATTTTCAACCAAAAAGCTAATTTTAAAACAAAAATAACAATTTTCAACCAAAAATAACAATTTTTAACAAAAAAGTTAATTGTGCATCAAATAGTTTCATGCTACATGTAAATTTTGAGTTTTGAAGCCAAAAATGCAAATTATCAATTAAAACTATTGATTTTCAATCAAACCGATAAATCTTCAACCAAAAAAAAAAAAAAAATACGTATTTAATAGTAGTTTGACTTTAATTCAAGTAGTTGATTTTTGAATAAAAAGATTAATTCTCAATAAAAGATGTAATAGTTGATATTTTAATTTAAAAAAATATTCTGATTTGAAATGAAATTCAGTTGAATTCAATAAAAAAATGAATTTTCAGCAAAATACATTAATTTTCAAGCAAATAGTTGAATTTCTAATAAACATAATGAATTTCTAATTTAAAAAAGAATCTTTAACAAAAGAGTTAACTTTTAAACAACTTGAGCAATTTTTAAACAGGAAGGATGAATTTTTAACCAAAATAGTTAAACTTTTAATCAAATAGTTAAGTTTTTATTCGAGTAGGAGAATTTTCACACTCAAGGAAATCCGTTTTGAATAAAAAATATATTAGTAAAGTTTTCAAGCAAGAATGAAAGAATTTCTTTTAAAAAATGGGAAAAAAGGGTAACAGGTGAAAGAGTGTAAGGTCTGAAATATCACGGGGATTTTCAAACTTACTAAGTAGTAATCAAAATTTACCATCATATAGCTGTCCTTCGCAAAGTCTGCAAACTTTTTTTTAGTCAAAATAAAGCAAAATTAATAAAAGAAAAATTGTAGTTGATGGAAAGGGTAAGTGAAGAATGTGCAGCATTATCCTAACCGGTAAAAAAATAGAATTAATTGACGAGTATAACCCATACACTACTCTCTTGCTCACCGAGTTAGTCACGCTTACCCCGAAAGTGACTAATAAACAATAATGATATAGAGGGAGCATGAACTATGATCAAGCATGTCACTGTTGAGACTGCGACTGAAGTGTGTGGTACTGCGGCTATAAGAATGTCTGGTGATGCGCAGCGGAATAATAAAATTAAAGTAGCAAGACAAGAAAAGAAAGCTGAATATAAAAGAACGTTGAAAATCACAAGCCTTAGCGATGAGAAAAGAAATAGACTTGCAAATTTATACAGAAACAGAAAGAGGAAGTTAAAACTACTAGTGAAGGAAAGTAAAGACAAAATCCAAACAGAAAAAGAAAAGAAAATGCAAAACAATTTTGAGAGAAGCAAGAAACTGTTTTATTAATAAGCGCTGAGCAATATGAATAGAGGTAAAAGTACAGAGTTAGTCAGCATGTGAAATAGCAAGGGTGAAATGCTATTTGATACAGACAAGATACTAGATGTTTTGAGAGATTAAAAAAAAAATTATTAGAATACAATAATGAGGAACATGGTCCTCAAAATTAACGTAAATAAAACAAAAATAGTAGTGTTTGAAAGGGTGCGAAAGCAATGTTCAACATTGTCCTAAACTATAAGAAAATAAAACAAGTTGATAAGTATAACTCCTGCGTTACTGCCTTTCTCACTCAGTGAGTCACGCTCACATTGAAAGAGACCAATAAACAATAATCAAATAGAGGGTGTATAGACTATGATCCGGGATGTCACTGTTAAGAGTGCGACTGAAGTGTGTGGTACTGCGGCTATAAGAAGAACGTCTGGTGATGCGCAGCGGAATAATAAAATCGAAGTAGAAAGACAAGAAAAGAAAGCTGGGTATAAAAGAAAGCTTAAAATCACAAGGCTTAGCGATGAGGAAAGAAATAGACTCAAAAATTATTACAGAAATAGAAAGAGTACGTTAAAACTACTAGTGAAGGACAGTAAAGACAAAATCAAAACAGAAAAAGAAAAGAAAATGCAAAACAATTTCGAGGGAAGCAAGAAACTGTTTTATAAAATGGTGCCGAGCAAAATGAATAGAGGTAAAAGTACAGAGTTAGTCAGCATGTGAAATAGCAAGGGTAAAATGCTATTTGATACAGACGGGATACTAGATGTTTTAAAAGACTCTTTTAAAAAATTATTAGGCTACAATAATGAAGAACATGGTCCTCGAAATTGACGTAAATGAAACAAAAATAGTGGTGTTTCAAGGAAAGGGTGCGAAAACAATGTTCAACATTGTCCTCAACCATAAAAAAATAAAACAAGTTGATAAGTATAATTCCTGCATTACTTCCTTTCTCACTCAGTGAGTCACGCTCACATCGAAAGGGACCAATAAACAGTTATCAAAAAGAGGGCGTATAGACTATGATCCAGGATGTCACTGTTAAGAGTGCGACTGAAGTGTGTGGTACTGTGGCTATAAAAAGGATGTCTGGTAATGCGAAGCGGAGTAATAGAATCGAAGTAGCCAGACAAGAAAAGAAAGCTGGGTATAAAAGAAAGATGAAAATCACAAGGCTTAGCAATAAGGAAAGAAATAGACTTGCAAATTATTACAGAAACAAAAAGAGGAAGTTAAAACTACTAGTGAAGGAAAGTAAAGACAAAATCAAAAAAGAAGAAGTAAGAAGAAAATGCACAACGATTCTAAAGGAAGCAAAAAAACTGTTTTATCAATGAGCGCTGAGCAATATGAATAGAGTTATAAGTACAGAGTTAGTCAGCATGAGAAATAGCAAGGGTGAAATGCTATTTGATACAGACGAAATACTAGATGTTTTGACTTTTTTGAAAGAATTATTAGAATACAAGAATGAAGAACATGGTCCTTGAAATTAACGTAAATGAATCAAAAATAGCGGTGTTCAAAGGAAAGGATGACAAAACAATGTGCAACATTGTCCTAAGCAATTTTAGGGTAATCTAAAAAAACTATACCCCTTCCTCCACATTACTTCTTTCCTCGCCGAGTGATTCAAGCTCACCCCGAAAGGGTTATAGCTAAATGGTATCATTATAATGATTGCACTGTCCCTTCTTTGAGATAGCAAATTTTTTTCTTTTTTAATTTGTCAAACAGGTGTCAGTAGAATAAAAAGCCTAGCAGTCCGGTTAATCTGAAGAGAGAGTCAGTTTGACCGAACTGTTCAAATCAAAAGAGAGCTACCCCCTTTTTTGTCTGATTCGCGGCGAGTATCCATCAACGTTCGGAGCGTATGAAAAGACGTTTCGTGGTAATCGATGGCTATAGCATCACTTGCTTGTTGTTCATACGAGTCGAGCGAAGCAAGTTCAGAGGTTTTAAAGCTTCCCTCTCGGATTGCAGTGTTGCAGGAGCTGGAAGATCGTAAACCCGAGGAAGTGATACTGGGGTGGATGATGGGTTGGTTTGGGTTGAGTCGAAAAGGGGTGGAAAAGAAAAAAGAGGCAAGAGGGAAAGGGATGACAAAGCCAAAGGAGAATGAAGGGATGCTCGGGGCGAATAGAGAGACAGAAGAGGAGAAGAAAGAGAGGACCAGGGAGGCCACGGAAGCGAGATTGCTTTTAATCCACCGAGATTTAATACGAGCGACAAATTTTCAGGCGAATTAATTGAATACACCGGCTCGGATTGGCGCTGCGCAGATTATTGTATGCCGGTTTAACGGCCCGGATTCGACATTATATCCCGTCTGTCTTGAAACCCTGCAACCCACCCCTTCGGGTCTCCCTTCACTATCCCTTTATCCGTTATCACCAAAACCTCCTCTCGAAACGGCGTCCCGACGACTCTTCCAGAATCGGATACCCATTTCGTCATCCGCGTTAAGCCGTGTTTGCGGATCTAGTGTCTTAATCGCTGGATTAAAATTTTACTGCAAGACCGCTTTTTGCACTGGGCAAGTAATTCTGGCAAAGCTGAGGATTCTTTAGGGGGCGGTTACGTAACTTTATCATATTCCAGTTTCCGTTTTCTACTCTTTACTGCTCAATTGTAATTTTTGGAAAATTCATGTTAAATTTTATCATTTAATTTTGATACGTCAAACTGAGGGGAAAGCACCTCCTAAAAATTAGGTCTAGTGGAGATGGATTGCGGCGGATTATTCCGGATTACCCTGGATTACCTCTGTTACAACGGTTGTGTCATGCCAAACCCTGGTATGTGACATTGCGGCAACTCAGATCTGTAGCACATCATATTTGCGACAAGTCATAATGCGAAAAGTCACATTGTGGCAACTCTCATTTCGAAAAATATGAAGTCAATAGAAAATTGGAAAATGCAGCAAGTCACATTTGCGGCTAGTGACATTCGCAGAAAGTCACATTGCGTCAACTTTTATTCGGAGAAATTTGACAAAAGTGTAGGAAGACACCTCTGCGATTAATGAGAAAAATAATAAAGTTCACATCTTCACCCCTTTTCAACTTCTTGTGGAGGGACAGAAGACATTGCTGTGATTGCCCGGAGAAATAATTTAATCATCCCCATTATGTATTGCTATTTTTTGTGAACTGTAAATTTTTCCAAATGATAGATGCCGCAATGTGTCTTACCGCAATGTGGTTTACCGCAATGTGGCTTACCGCAATGTCGCTTGCCGAAATGTGGCTTACCGCAATGTGGCTTAGCGCAATGTTACTTTCATTAAATGTGAATTGCGAAATTTTTGTTAATTTTTTGTGGACATTATATACATT
Source organism: Amphibolips quercusostensackenii (assembly GCA_032357855.1). Lineage (NCBI taxonomy): Eukaryota > Metazoa > Arthropoda > Insecta > Hymenoptera > Cynipidae > Amphibolips > Amphibolips quercusostensackenii. The sequence continues at coordinate 600,101 of JAUELO010000359.1, forward strand.
GAAATGAAAGGTGCCGCTATGTGACTTGCCGTAATTTGATAAGCCACGATATGAGTTGCTGCAAATGTGACTTGCCACAATGTGATTTGCTGCAATGTGATTTGCCGCCAATGTGACTTGCCGCTAATGTGACTTACCGCAAATGTGACTTGACACAATGTGATTTGCTGCAAAGTGACTTGACGCAAATGTGGTTTGTCGCAAATGTGACTTGCCACAATGTGATTCGCTAAAATATGATTTGACGCAATGTGACTTGCCGCAAATGTGACTTGCCGCAATGTGATATGACGCAATGTGACACCAGAAAGTTGATTTTTCAATTAACAAGATTTATTTTCTTCCAAAAAATACGTATTTTCAAAAGGAGTAGTTAATTTTTCAATTAAAAAATATACATTTTCAGCTAAAAATAACAGATTTTTTATTAAAAATAGAAGTTGAATTTTTATTTAAAAAATTAATTTACAACCTGAAAAACAAATTTCAACAAAATAGTTAAATCCTCTACCAAAAAGACGAATTTACAAGGAAACAGTAGTTCTTTAACGAAAGAGGACACTCTTCAACCAAATTGTTTAATTTTCGATAAAGTAAATTAATTTTTAGTCAAATGATGAAATTGCTGATTTAAAACATGAATTTTCAATCAAGAAAATTCGCTTTCTACCAATAAATACAAATTATTAATCGAATAGTTTAATTTTCAACAAAGAAGAGATACATTTTTTAATGAAAAATGTAATGTGCACATTCTCATAAAAAAAATTATTTTAAAAAACGCATTTTCAAAAAATTAGTTAAATTTTTAACTAAAGATATAAATTTGTAACTGAGATTATGTATCTCCAACTAATAGATTAATTTCTAATACAGTAATTCAACTCTCATGTAAGTAATTGAATTCTCAACCAAAAAAATTAATTTTCTGCTAATGAAAAAAAAAATGTTTGTATTTGAAATTTCAACGTGAAAAGATAAATTTACTAACAAATAAACTATTTGAATTTCCTGTTAAAAAATTTATTTTTAATAAAAAAAGGGATTTTAAACCAAAAATATGTATTTTGAACTAAAAAATATAAATTATTATTAGTTAATAATTAATAAATCAATAACTAATAAGTGATAAGAGACTAATTATCGTCAGGTCGTCACATTATCGTGATAAATTTTTTGTTAAAAATTCATCAGTTTAGATTGAAAATTTATATTTTTGGGTAGAAAATTAAACCGTTTTCTAAAAATGTTTTTTTTTTGTAGAAAATTGATTTTCTTGGTTGAAAATGTATCCTTTTGGTCAAAAATAAAACTATTTATTTGAAAATTAATTTCTTTGTCAGAAATGTACCATTTTGGGTTGAAAATTAAACTCTTTTGTAAAAAAAACCGCCTCTTTGGCTTAAAAATACAGCTATTTCGTTAAAAATTCATCTTTTAGGATCACAAATCCAGCTTTTCGGTTGAAAATTAATTTTTCGTTTGAAATTCTTATTTTTGGGTTAAAAGCTAAACAGTTTTGTATGCAATTCGTCTTTTTGACTTGAAAAATGGACAATTTGGTAGATTAACAAAAAATTTACAAATTAACAATTGCTGAATAAGTAATAATTTGAATAAATTTGAATGTAAAATAGTACGACGCTCATCCGAGTAAAACCGAGCCAAGCTGTGCTTAACTTCGGTGATCGAACGAAAAGCGTTACAAAATTCCATATATCCAAACAGAACAATGAATTGCAGCAACAGCATTGATTTATATTTGATTATTATATTTGATTTTATTATTATGAAAAATTAAAACAGAACCTTTTTTAGAGTGTCTTGTTACTAAAAATTGAATCGAAACCTTGTAAACAAATAGGGCAAATTGGGTCAAGATTCTCGATTTGAAGTGTTTTAGGGAATTTTCCAAACTTGAATGAAAAAGAGAAAAGTGAAAAAAGGGGATCAGATCAAAATGATCAAATAAGCATTTTTAATGTAAACTAAATTAGTTTATTAAGTCTTATAACAGAGCGACTAAAATATAGGAATAAAAATGTTGTTGCTGCCACTTGAAATCTTCCATTAAATATGACTTAATCCACTTTGCCACAGACTTTAGATTTAAATAAATTTGAATGTAAAGTAGTACGACACCCATCCGAGTAAGACCCATCCAAGCGCTGCTTAACTTGGATGATCGTACGAAAAGCGTTAAACAGTTCCGTATTTCCGGACAGACAAATTTCTAATTCTTTTTCCAGTAAATATTTTTGAAAAAATATTTTGGGAAAAGTTTTTCTTTACAAGGTTAATGTTTTTCTTAAGATAGTTAAGGGAGAAGTAGTTTTTGTAAAAATTAAATTATGTTTTTAATAAACGTAACATACAATTGAACTCACCACAACATCTTGTTAGGAATGTCCGAAACACTTATATTTGCTCTACTTACATAAAAAAATTAAATTTTTTATAAAAAATATAAATGAATTTAAAAATGCAAAATCAAATTAAAGAAAATTTGGATAATGGGACCTACAGTGTCTCAACTCTTCATGAAATTAAATTTATTATTTAACACACATTAGTATGTTTAATAATGATTATTTAATTCTAAAGATTTAAAAAAAAAAAAAGATTACATGCGTCATATAAAAAAAACTTCGAAGGTGAAACAAAAATAATCTTTACATTTTCATTTTCACCCATAAAAGACTTTCTACACAAAAGCTGCATTTTCAAGACAAAAAGACGAATTTAAAAAAATTTATAAATTTCAACTAAACACTTGCATTAGAAACCAAATAGATAAACTTTTGGTAAAACAGACGAGTTTTCAAAAAAAAATTAAATTTTTAAGCCAAAAGAATGAATTTTTAACAACATAGTTGAATTTTCGACAAGCCAAGATTAGATTTTTAACAAAATAGTTGAATGTTCAGCATACAAAGATACATTTTCAATTAAATAGTCCAATTTCTAAAAAAAGGTCCAATTTATTTAAATATTTGAATTTTCAATGCAAAAAGGCAAAATTTTCAAAAAGGCAGTTGGATTTTCATAAAAAAATTACGCTTACAACTAAGAAGGATGACTTCCACCAAATAGTTGAATTTTTAACTAAAAAGTTTAATTTTTAACTAAAAACTTAAATTTTCAACAAATAAAATTAATTTTCTTTTTAAAAAGACAATTTTACAACAAGATACATAAATTGTCTACTAAATAGTTGAATTTGTAACTTATAAAGTATAGTGTTTTAACAAAAAATGGAATAGTTACATTTTCAGAAAAAAACTTTAATAACAAAAAGCTTTAAAAAAACATTTTTAATAAAATTGTTCAATTTTTAACCAAAAATATGAATTTTCGAATAAAAAGACTAAGTTGAATTCTCAGCTAAAAAAAGAGTTATCAACAAAAAAATGAATTTCCAACAAAGATGTAAAATTTACATCCAAAAAAAATAATTTTCATCCAAGAAGAATGATATTCTATATAAAAAAATATTCCAACTTGTCCAATATACAGAATAAAGTTTTAACTAAACATGGAATAAATAAATTTTCAAATAAAAAAAATAATTTTTAACAAAAAAATGAATTTTTAACAAAGTTGTTAAATTTTCTAGATAAAGATTAATTTTCGAGTCGACAAATAGATTATTAAACCAAAAAAAATGAATTCTCAACGAAGTCAGTTGAAAAAATTTATCATCAACTAAACATGATACGAATTATCATTAAAGTAGTTACATTTCTAACCAAAGAGATGACCCTTTAACTGAAAAAATGAAACTTTAACAAAGTAGTAGAATTTCTGATAAAACGATGACTTTTTAACAGTATGGTTGCTTAAAGAAAAAATTAAATATTTAACCAAATAATAGAATTTTCAACAAAACACGATAAATTTTAAACAAAAAATATAATAGTAGCATTTTTTAAAAAACGAAACTTTTACCCAAAAATATAGTTGGATTTTCTTGTTTAGTTTAAGTTTTAAATGTCATCTAAGTTCGTAACATTATTTCTAGTTATATCCCCCCGCTGTTACTGATTTTTATTTTTAGCCCCCTTTTCACTAAAACTTGTAACAAAGTTAATAGAAAGTACCGCCAGACCCACCGGAGGGTAAAGGCGACCGCCCTTTCTATAAAAATCAAAACATATAAGAATGAAAAAATATGATTTTTCGCTTTTGTGATATTTTATGTACTGGACAAATTACCTTTAAACTTATCCGGCAGGAAGAATAACTTATTTTTAATGAAAATAACGATAGCTGTGACATTACCTCATATTCGTTGACATTCTACTAGAAACGGACTACACGCAAATATTTCTACCGTACCAATACAAAAAACCTGCTTTACCGACCGCATTAAGAATTAATATATAAAATAGTTTCTTGCATGTACCCCAGAAGATAAGTAGC
>JAUELO010000359.1:627997-638021 GCA_032357855.1 Amphibolips quercusostensackenii
AAAGAATTTTTGAAAAATTGGAATCCCCTTACACCCACTACAACGCCTCAAATATGATCCAAATATAAAAAAACTACATTTTTACGTATTAATAATTTTCATCATTTTCTGCTGTCTTTTTTAATACAAGTAAATAATAATAAGCAATTTAAATATCCCTAATAACATTTGAAACAATTTTTAATTGTTTAAATAAATGTAACTTATTTAAATAATTATTTTTTCCTAAAAATTGTGAAAAATAATCATATTTTCCTAATTAAATATAATAGTTAGCTTTTGTTTGAAGTAGTATATTTTCTAAGAAACGTTTGGTGATTATTTAAACAATCAATCATGAATTTTTTAAATTTCTGAAAATTGATCCAGAGATGTCTACTTTTTTCTCTAATTGGTATCCTATACTACTTATTGTTATATAATTACATAATTTTGATAATATTTTCTAATTTTTAACAAATCTTCATTCGTTTAAACAATTTTTATTTGCCAAAGCAGTTTTCTTCGGAACTTTTTGAAAATAATATGAAATAGAACACATTCAATTATTTTTCTGACTGTATAGTATAGAAAGAACATATTACCTATTTTTAATTGTTTAAGCAAATTAAATTTGCTAAAACAATTATTTTTTCTGAAAAATATTTTTGAATCGTATTTTCCAAATTAGAGATTATAACAGATGATTTTTGAAAGTGGTGGATTCTGCTAAAAACTTTATGACATTGCGTAAACAATTAATTATTGTTTACTTTTAAATTTACATCGAATCAAGTATGTATGGTTCACATCTTTTTTTGTGTACTATTAAATAAATCATAAAAGTCATAAGAAAATTCAAATTATAAAAGTATAATCACTATTGTATTCTTTGTATTCATATTTTTTTATCAAAAAATTTTAGAATCAATAAAAGTTGTTTAAACAATGACATGACGTTTTTAACAGAATTAAAAACTATTTAAAGTCATTCAATATTACGCTTAATTTAGAAAATACGATCATTTAAATATTTGCTAAGAAAAATAATTGTTTAAACAAATTTAATTTATTTAAAAAAATTAAAAATGGTCAAGACATTTTCTTTATAGACTATACAGTCAGTAAATAATTGTATGTGTTCTATTTTGTATTGTATTATTAAACTTCCCAAAAAAAACTGCGCATAAAAATAAAAATTGTTTAAACAAGTATAAATTTGTTAAACTTAAAAGGAAAGCTTTAAAATTGTGTAACTATTCAACAATATGTAGTATAAGATAACATTTAGAGAAAAAGTTGACATCTCTGCCCGGATTTTTAAAAATTTTGAAAATAAATAATAATTAATTGTTTAAATTATTACATAATCTTTTTAACATATTTACTTACCTAAATAATGATCAAATATTACATTTCATTCAAAAAATACGATTCCTTTTCACATTTTTCGGAAAGAAATAATTGCTCAAATAAGTTATATTTGTTTAAACAATTAAAAATTGTTTTGAAAGTTCTGGAGATATTTAAATCAATAATTAGTATTTATTTGTATAAAAAATGACGTCGGAAAATGCTGAAAATTACCAATAGTAAGTAAAAATGTAGTTTATTGATTTTAGGTATTATTTGTACATAATTTGTAATTATTTAAGTTTTCTACGATATTTTGTTACGAATTCAAAAGTTTTGTTAAAAATTCTTTTTTTTTGTTAAATAAATCATTTGATCAATTAAATATTACGCTATTACATTTGTTGTTACAAATTTATATTTTTCAGTACAAAATTCAACTTTTTGGTTGAAATTTCATGTATTTTGTGAAAAAGTCGTCTTTTCGGTAGAAAAAAATATTCTGGACAAACAATGCATTTGTTGCTTAATGGTTAAATATATTTCTTTTTCATTTAATATAAAAGCATTTTAAAGGTGAACTTTCTTGTTGAAAATTCATTTTTTTGTTTAAATATTTATCATTTTACTTGGAAATTTATTTGTTTGGTTAAAAATTAGACTATTTTGTTTTAAATTCGTATTTTTTTAACTGAAGATTGAACTATTCCATTTTAAGTAAAAAATTAATCTCTTTGTTAAATTAAACAGATTTTTAAATTACAAGAAAAAAACCTTTTTTTTAATATCAACTTTTTTGTTATCTAAAGTTGAAATAATTTTTAGTTCAAATATCAAATTTTGATTTTTTTGTTGATAATTCGTCGTTTTTTACTAGAAATTTTAACACTTAATTAGACTATTTTTTAAAATTAATTTCTTGTGACACCACAGGTCAAATTTTTTTGATAATTTATTTTTTTAATTCAAATTTTCACCACTTGGCTATACGTTAAACTACTTTGTTATAAATTAAATATAAAAATTATTTTTTTAATTGAAAATTAAACAATTCCAATTTTGATTAAAAATTGATTTTCTCAGTATAAAATGTAACTATTTGGTTAAAATGTCATTTATTTTGTTGAAGACTTATCTTTATGGTAGAAAATTAATCGTCCTGGCGGAAAATTAATTTTTTGTTCATTCAAAATTCAAATGATTCATTAATAGTTGGACTTCGTTTGTTAAAAACTTTTCTTTTAAGATTCATCATTTTAGTCAGAAAATCATCTCTTTGCAAATTAAACTCCTTTCTTAAAATCAATTTTTTTTTGTTCTAAGATTTTTTTTTAATTAAAATTTTTAATATTTGATTTTCTGTTCAAAATTAGTCCTTTTGGTTAAATAAAATTGCTTTTTTTCAAATTATGATCTACTTTGTTTCAAACATCAACTGCTTTTTATTTTCAATTGAAATCGTTTTTTTGTTGGCACATCACATATTCCTTTTTTCTTGATAATTATTCTTTATGTATTGAAAATTTCAAAAATTGGTTAAACGTTGATTTACTTTATAAAAAAATAATTTTTCTGATGGTGAAGAGTCATCATTTTAATTGGAAATTTATCTCTTTGTTTCAAAATTTAATTGCTTTCTTAATAAATATTTTTTTTATAAAAATTGTTTTTGTAATGGGAAAATCAACTAGTCCATTTTTGGTTCAAAATTAATTTTTTTACTTAAATTAAGATGTTTTTTATTTAAATTCATTTTTTTTTGAATAGCAACTGTTTTTTATTTGAATCTAAAATCTTTTTTTTATGGGACATTACAGATTACATTTTTTGTTAATAATTAATTAATTTTTAATGAGGAATTTTACATGGCTTAGAGTTGAACCACTTTGTCAAACATCAAATTTAAAACTTATTTTGTTAATAAAAAATTTACTATTTCATTTTTGGTTCATGGGCTTTCATGTTTTTTGTTAAAAATCCAATAAAATAATTAAAAGTTGAATAACTTACTTAAATATTTCGTTTTTTGTTTAAAAATTTCTTTAAGTTTAAAATTTATCTCTTTAGCTTAAAATTAAAATATTTTGTTGAAAATTTGTCTTTTCTGTTTAAATTCAATTGTCTTTTTATTAAAAATTAAAATATTTTTTGGTTGAAAGTTTAACTACTTGGTTTAAAGTTGGTCTACTTTGTTAAAAATTAAATTTTTCGTTAAAGGATTCCTTATTTTGCTTGAAAATTTATCTTCATGGTAAAAATGTAATGTTTTCTTAAAAATTCTTTTCTTTTTCTTATTACAAAAATATGAAGGTAATTTAAAATTTAACTATTCCATTTTTGGTTAAAGTTGATCTTTTATAGTAGAAAATTTAACCATTTGATTAAAATTTTATTTGTTTTGTTGAAAATTCATTTTTTTGGTAGAAAACGAATCTTTTTGTTGAAAAATTCATTTTTGTTTTTTCTTGATTTAAATAATTGGTTGAAATTAAAACTACTTTGTTAAACATTCATTTTTTGTTTTTGAAGATTTATCATTTTATTTGAAAATAATTCTTATTGTTTAAAGTTGAACCATTTTGTTGAAAATTTATCTTTTGATTTGAATTCAATTGTTTTTTATATAAAATTGTAGTATTTTTTGGTTATAACTTTGAATATTTGGTTGAACGTTGAACTCATTTGTTTAAAATTCATTTTGAAGAATCCATTTTTTGTTTAAAAAAATTAAACTAATTGGTTAAAAGTTAAATTACTTTTTTCAGTTAATTTTTTTGTTTCAAATAAAAATATTTTGCAGTTGAAATTCACACTCCTTGGTTGAAACTTAAACTACTTTTTAAAAAAATTATTTTTTTGGGTAAAAATTTATAATTTTAGGTTAAAATTCATCTTTTTGGTTAAAGATTGGACTATTTGTTAAAATGCGTGTTTTTTTTTGGTGAAAATGAATTTTTTATATGAACTTAAATACTCCATTTTAAGTTCGAAATTGACCTTTTTTGTTAAATTAAATTGTTTTTATTAAAAATCGAATTTTTTGAATATAAACTAATTTTTATTAAAAATTTAAATCGCTTTTGACTAATATCATGTTCTTTGAAAATGTATTTCTTTGTTTGAAAGTTTGACTGTTTTAAAAACAATTTGTATTGTTTGTTGAATTTAATTGTTTTATTCACAATAAGATCTTTTTTGGTTGAAACTTTGACTTCTTGGATAAAAATTAAACTATTTTGTTAAAAATTCAGTTTTTTGTTTAAAAATTTATCATTTTGGTTTAAAATTCATCTACTTAGTGAAAAATTAGACTGTTTGTTAATAGTGCGTGTTTTTTTGGTTGAAATTTAATTTTTTAACTGAAGTTAACTATTCTATTTTTGGGTCAAAATTGATCTTTTCGGTTATCCTAAATTGTTTTTTAATTCAAAATGAAAATATTTTTTGAATATAAATTGTTTTTTTTTTTAAATTGAAATAGATTCTGGTTGATGTATCAAATATAACAGTTTTTGTTGCTGATTAATTTTTTTTTGAAAATTTCGATACTTGGTGCAAAGTTGAACTATTTTGTTCAAAATTAAATTTTTGGCTTAAAGATTCATTATTTTACGCAACAATTAATATTTATGATTAAAAACTTGTTTCATTAAACATTATTATCTTTTTGGTTAAAAAATTATTTATTTAATTCAACATTTAACTATTCGACTTTTTGTTGAAAATTCCTCTTTATTGGTAGAAAAAAAGCTTCTTGGTGAACATTTTCATTTTTGTTCTTTCAAAATTCAACTTATTGGTTAAAAGTTACACTATTTTGTTAAATATTTATATTTTTGTTTATAATTAATCATTTCAGTTAGAAATTATTCTTTTTTGTTTAAATTAATTGTTTTTTACTTTAAATAAGATATTTGTTGGTTGAACCAGTACCTACTTGGTTGAAAGTTGAACTAACTTGTTTAAAATTATTTTTTTTTGCTTGAACATTTATCATTTAATTGAAAATTCTATTTTTTGTCCAGAATTGATCTTGTTCAATAGAAAATTCAATCTTTCGGTTAAAATTTCATTATATTTTGTTTAAAATTTCAATTTTTTGCAAAAAACTAATCTTTTTGGCGAACAATTTATTATTTGTTAAAAAAAATGAAATTAACTGATTAAAAGTTGAACTATTTTATAAGAAAATTTAGTTCTTGGGTTGAAAAATTATTATTGTAGTTGGAAATTTATCCTCTTGGTTGAAAATTGGATTATTTGTTGATAATATAATAAAATAATAATAATAATAATAATAACTAATGCGTTACTTTTCCGGTTAAAATTTAATTTTTTAACTGAAGTTAACTATTCCATTTTTGGTTTAAAACTAATATTTTTCTTTAAATTAAATTGTTTTTTATTTCAAATTAAAATATTTTTATTTTAAAAAATGAATCGTTTTTTATTTAGAATTAAAATCGTTTTTAGTTAATGAATCAAATACAAAATTTACTGTTGATAATTTATTTTTTGTGAAAATTTTACTACTCGGTTAAAAGTCGAACTATTTTATTGACAATTAAATGTTTTGGTCAAAAATTCATTGATTTACATGAAAATTCATCTCTATGGTTGCAAAATTAATGTTTTGTTTAAAATTCTTTTTTTTGTTTGTTAACAAAATATTCAGTTAATTGCAATAATGATAATTGAAAATAATTAAATTTTAACATTTTCAAGTAGTAAGTGAATGGCTTTCAATATATTCTGAACATTAGGTGAAAAAATAAAATGAGTATTCAGTAAATACAAAATATAATGTTATTAAATGTAATTTTTTTAAATTTTTAAAAAATTATTCTTACTAATTTATACATTGCAAATTTTGTATATTAATTATAATGAATAAAATATTTTTATTATAGGTACATTTTGAAATATTTAACATTTATTTATCGAGGAATTGTAATTCAAATTTCATGAAAGTGAAATATTGAATGGAAACTCAGTCGAATTTATTTTAAAACGTACAAAAAAGTATATTAGGCAAAAAAAACAAACTTTTTTCTACTAGCATTGATGTTACATTTATTTTGTATGATAAATAATAGCCGCGTTTGAAAGAAGTTTTCAGTTTTTATTTTAAAATGCGAAAAGTACTAAGATTTTCCAAGATTATGAGGGACGGCTGAAAAATCTAAACAAAATAAAATTCCCAAAACTTTAAAATTTCTAAAATGGAAATCCCTGGATGATAGAATCCCCGAAATCATAAAATTGTCGAAATTTAAAAATCCCAAATTGGAAAAATCCCGCATGAGGAAATTCCTGACGGAAAATTGACGAATTATAAAATATCCGAAGTAGAAAATTTCCGATCTGAAACAATTAAAATAATAGTTTTTTAATATATATTAATTATTCATTCAACATACAATAATCAAATATTTTTACTAAAAACAATTTTTTTAATTTTAGTAGTTTTTTAACATCACTGTTTAAATAAAAATAACTATAAATGTATAAAAAATGTATGAAAGAATCAATTTTAACACAGGCGCGAACAAACTCTGCAGAATTTAATTCAGCACTGATTCATCTCTAAATTTCTTTACAATTTTTTTTTTCGATTTAAAATTATATTTTTGAAAACTTTTTCCGTAATTTTTCTTCGCACATTTTCAAACAAAATTGTTCATCCAGAAGAACATTTTTTAAAAATTATTGTTATTTCAAATTGAAACAATAATTTTTAGAAACATCAAACATTAAAAAAATTTGTTTATTTTATAAAAAATATTTAAGTCTCTTATTTTCAATAAATCAAGCATAATTATTTGATATTTCAGCAGTCCCTTGGAATCTTCTAAAATTTTTGTATTTTTCGCATCTTGAGAAAGAACTGGAAACCAGTTTGTAACGCGTAGGTGCTTTATTATAAAAAATAAATTTAATATTTATGCTGGTTATCAACAAAATATATTTTGATTCTTTATATTTCTATTATTTATCTCTATTTTTTATCAGTTTCTATTTGATATTTACCTTTCATAAAATTCGAATTACAATTTGTCGATAAATAAATATTAAATATTTCAAATTGTACCTGTAATAAAATTTTTATATCCATTTTAATTAATATACACAATTTTAAATGCATAAATTAGTAATAATAATTTAAAAAAATAAAAAATATTACGTTAAATAACATGATATTTTTTATTTTCTAAATACTCATTTTATTTTATCAAATAATGCTCAGAATATATTAAAAACTATGCACGTACTACTTAATCATGTCAAAATATAATTACTTTTAATCAATAATATCAAATGAAAAATTTGTATTTTCTTACAATTCAAATAAGCGCGCTAATGGCAGCTAATAAAGCGCATTATGCAACGCATGCGCAGTAGAGCAGAGAGACCGCGTTGGCAGCATTGCTGATGATTCCAACGACATGTTTCTTGCATATTGCAAATTATATTTATTAAGTCTTCATATCTATTTTAATTGCAGTAATATGTTATTCTTCAATTTCTTTCATCAGGTTATGGTCATCAAAGTTCGATTATATGTGTCCTTTAAGGTAAAAATTATGTTATTAATTAAACAAAATGTCAAAGTGGGCAAAGCGAAAAATAGGTTCTTCATAAAAAGGCTCAATCACAATCGGGATCATTTAGATCCCAAATGAGGTATCATTTAGAGCTTATTCATCGTTTTGGCTTTCTTTTTAGCAAGTGGGGTTCATTTTTGTTGCAGCTCCGTGGCAGCCATAAATTGTTTTGAATGGAACCCTCAGTTTTTTTTTGTAGGAAAATGTGATTATTCCATTTTTCTTTAAAAATTAATTTTTTGTAGTAGAAAATTTAACTATTTAGTTAACATATAATGCATTTTGTTGAAAATTCTTCTTTTTTGGTAGAAAACAAATCTTCTTCGCAGACAATTTATTTAATGTTTTTTTTTTAATTCCACTAATTTGTTGAAAATTCATCATTTGAGTTGAAGATTCATCATTTGAGTTGGAGATTCATCATTTGAGTTAAAAAATCACTGCTTTAGTTGAAAGTTATACTATTTTCTTAAAAATCCGTATTTTTCAAAAATAAACTCAATTGTTTTATTACAAATAAAATTTTTCTTTGGTTTAAACTTTACCCACTTGGTAAAAAATTGAACCTTTGTGTTAAAAATACAATTTTTGGCTAAGAATTCATAATTTTGTTTTAAAATGTATCTTTTTGGTTGAAAGTTCAACTATTTTGTTGAACCTTCTTTTGTTTATAGAAAATCAATGCTGTTTTTTTAGAAATTTCACTGTTATATTTTTGGTCCAAAATTGACATTTTTTAAGTTAATACCACAATAGATTAAATCATATAAAATGACTGATTTAAGAAGTCACCCTTAACTGATTTTTTAGTCTGATTATAGAATCTGGATGATTAGTATCAGTCAAAATTTACTTCAAATTAGTACCTTTCAACTGATTCAAATTTAGAGTATAGATAAGCCAAAGGAAAATATTAGTAAAAAAATTTCTAATCGGAAAAAGTAATCTAGAAAGGTTTCCACTGATGCGATCTTTTGATAAAATACGACGCCATAAAGTGCGGAGAGTGCATTGAAGAAAAGGTGATGTCACCTCCTATCGACCATATGTGACCTCTCAGAAATAATGCTAATAGTAATTGATGACCAAGGTTCACCGTTTGCCAGTTTGTGTGATCGATGAAATACGTCCAAAGGCTACGAGAAATGATGGCCACGACAGCTGTTAAGTAGGGGGTGTACATTGACTTAATACATCCGGCTTTACCGAAAACTACTGGAAAAACTTACGATGTATCGTAAATTTTTGTCACTAGATATATGCACTTTATTGCATCGCAATTTATATTCCTTATGGATTTAGAGAAAAGATAATCTTTTTATGTTCTTTCGACATGTATACATATAGAGTCAAACCATGTCAACTGTTAGGAAACCTTTCGTGAAAATTCAAAAAATGAAACTTGTGAGACCTGAACGGAGTATTTAGTCATACAAAAAACCATTTGAACGATTTTGGTTATTCTTTATTTTTGTTACATAGTTTTTCAGTTAAATGAACATTTGAACATTATTTTTATAAAAAATACATAAATTTAATTCTCACTGAGATAATTAAATAAAATTTTAATGAGTGGTGTATAAATGTTCCAGGTTTTGAATAAAGCAAACGAATAAAAAAAAATTCGCGAAAAAACTGATTTTTTATAACAATTTTATGAACAATTGAAATTTTTTTGCGTTCTGCATACGCTACTTAAACAATATTATATACACATGTGAAAATAACACTAAACCTTAAGTCTATGCAAAAAAATGTTTGTATTCGAGCCTATAGAATGGGACAATGAATTTTTATTTCCGCCTTGCATCGGCTATTGTGAGAGTCAAGCACGGCGCTCGGATGAAACGCAATGTGATAACGTACCCTCTTACGTATTGTATTGTGTTGTATCATATTATATTATATCATAATATATTGTATTGTATTGTGTTGTGTTGTGCTCTGTTGTGTTATGTTCTGTTGTATTGTATTATATTATATTATACTGCAATATACAACACTACACTACACTACACTACACTGCAATACACTACACTACACTACATTACACAACACTACTCTACACTACACTACACTACACTACA
>JAUELO010000359.1:729300-743465 GCA_032357855.1 Amphibolips quercusostensackenii
TTAATTCCCCCTTTATAATTTCTCCTTTCCCCTTTCCCTTTTTCACTTTTTTCTTTTCCTTTGCCTAACTTTTCCCTTTCCGTTCCCTTTACGTTTCCATTTCCCTTTCCCTCTTCCTCCCCCTTTTCCCTTTCGTCTTTCCCTTTCTCATTTATCCATTTTCCCTTTTCCCTTTTTTCCTTCCCTATTTTTCCTTTCCCCCTTTTCCTTTTGTCCCTTTTTCTTTTCTATTTCCCCTTCCCCCTTTTACTATTTTTTTCTCTTCCTCTAACTAATTTTTCTCTTTCCCTTTCCCTTTCCCCTTTTCGCTTTTTCCTTTGTCATTTATCCGTTTCCTCTTTTCCCTTTCACACATTTTTTTCCATTTCTCCTTCCCCCTTTTACTCTTTCTCCTTTCCACTTTCCTTTTCCCCTTTTTTCTTTTTATCTTTCCCCCTTTCCCTCTTTTCACCTATCCCTTCTCCCCTTTTTTGATGTTTCTTTAACCAAATAGTTGAATTTTCAACAACAACAAAATCAATTAAAGACCATGCAAATAGTTGAAGATTTTTGAACAAATAGTTGAACTGTTAGAAAACAGTTTCAATTTGACATAAGTCGTTAAATTCCTAATCCAAAAGGACAAATTTTCTATCCATCAAGAATAATTTTCAACAAAACAGTTAGGGATTTATTCAAACGAAAATAATAGTTGATATTTTCAACAAAAAACATTTAATTATTAAATAACAAAACTGTCAAATGTAACCAAAAAAAGACGAATTTCTAATAAAAAATATGATAGTTGATATTTAAACGCAAACACATTTCAATTTTAAATAAAAAACAATTGAATTCCACAAAAAAATGAATTTTCCAGAAAACAGTTAAATTTTTTACCGGAAAGTATGAATTGTCTAACAATAAGTTAATTTTTAACTAATCAGTTTTATTTTTCATCAAAATAATAGAATTTTCTTAAAAAAAAGACAAATTTTTCTAAAAAAAGTTAGATTTTTAGAATCAAAAGACAATTTTTTTTGCAAAACAGTCTAATTTTCAACCCGAAAATATGAATTTTCAAAAATAAAGTTAATTTTGAACTAGGAACAATCAACTTTAAACAAATAATAGAGTAAATAAAATTGCAATATAAAAAATTAATTATCAAGTTAACAAAATATTTAAATTTGGAACTAAAAATGCGAATTTTCTAGAAAGGAATTAAATTTTTAACTCAAAAGTTGATTTTTAATAAAATAGTTGAATTTTTAATAAAAATGATACATTTTCTACCAAATATGAAATAATTATATTTTCGGTTAAAAAAATTTAATTTCAACTGGAAAAAAAACAAATTTTTATCAATATAGTTTAATCTTAAAAAAATAAAATAAATTTTAAATAAATTAGTTGAATTTTCAAAAACCAAAATTTAAATTTTCTAGCGAAAAAGTAATTTCCTACAAACCAGATGAATTTTAAAACAAAGAGACGATATTTTTTACAAATGAATCGAATTTTTAACCTAAAAATATATATTTCTAAACTAAAAGGTAATTGTCAACCAAATATTTAAATTTTGAAACAAATAAAAATCTTAATCAAAGATGGAATGGTTCAATTTTCAATTTAAAAAAATTAATTTTCTACCAATTAATTGAAATTTTGAAGCGTAAAGGTAATGTTTGATCAAATAGTTGAATATAAGTTTTGAAAAATCAATTTTTAATTATAAATAGAATAGTGAAATTTGTAATTATAAAAAAAATTAACTTTCAACCAAAAAAAGTTTTCTTTCAAATAGTTTATTTTTAAACCATTAAGATAATATAATAATATTTTGAAAAAATTAGTAAAAAAATTAATAGTTGTACTTTTAACTAAAAACAATAAATTTTTGGCTAAAAATAAATTAGAGATATTTTTAAAAGAAGAAAATTAATTTTCAGCCAAAAAGAACCCAATTGTTGACGCAAAAACACACATTTTTATCAGAACAGTGGCATTTTTAAGACAAAAAGAAACATTTCTCATTAAAAAGTTGAATTTTGTACCTAAAAATATAAATTTTTATGACAAAAAATAATTTTTAACCAATTATGAAATATTTTGACTAGTAATGATCAATTTGCAACCAAAAATGCAATAGTTGAATTTTCAATTCGAAAAACAATTAATTTTTAACCAAAAAACAAACGGCTTTTCATTAAAATAGTTCGATATTAAATCAATTAAATAAAATTTAAAGAAAATAGTTAAAAATTATTAGTTGTATTGTTAAATAAATGCGATAAGTTTTTGGTCCAAAAAAATTAGTAGAATTTTTAAGTTAGGAAAATTATTTTTTAAATAAAACAAACCAATTTTCAATCAAAAACAAGACAAATTTTCAGCAGAAGAATTAAATTTGTATGCGAAAAAGACGAATTTTCCACAAAGCAGTTGAATTTTTAACCGTTCAATATTTCAAATTTTGTAGACAAAAATTAATTTTTAACGAAATAGTTAAATTTTTAACTAAAAACTATCAATTTTCAAGAAAAATGGTATAGTTAAATGTAAATATAAAAAAATTAAATTCTTACTGAAAAAAAAAGAATTTTCATCAAAATAGTTTAATTCAAAACAAATAAAGTTAATTTTTAACTAATCAGTAGAATAAATTAATATTTGAATTTTAACTAAAGACAATTGATTTTCAGTCAAAAATAAATGCGTGAAATTTCAAAGTTGAGAAAATTATTTTTTAACGCAATAGACAGCAATGACCAAAGAAGACAAATTTTTAACAGAACAGTTCATTTTTTTAACTAAAAAGACGAATTTTTGACAAAGCAGTTGAGTTTTCAATCCCAGCATCAAATATTTTGTAGCTAAAAGTTAAGTTTCAAAAAAGTGGTTAAATTTTCGAATTAAAACGATTAATTCTTAACAAAAAATGGAATAGTTTAATTTTCACATAAGAAAATTGATTTAAAAAAAAAAATTATTGATATTTTCAGTTCAAAAAATGAATTTTTAACATAACAAATACAAATTTTTTTAATTGGAATAAAAGAGTAGAATTTCCAACCAAAAACAGATGAATTCTGAACCAAAAATATAAATATGATATTGAAGGGCGGAATAGGGGACAGAGTGTGGCATCTGCATTTAGATGTTTTTCTTATAAAATAAAATAATTTATTTTTATTTTGTCAAGCATTCAAAAAAATTGTTGTGCAGAATTATAATTTTTATGTGTAATTTCCCATTTTGTGTTATCCCCCCCCCCCATTAACACCAAAAATAGTTTTCGAAGACCTGACCCCCCTCCCCCCCCTACTACCTCCGGCAGTGTGACATCGTTTTTGAACGCCCCAAAGTGACGTACATTAATTTTAAATCTAAGGTGCAAAATTTTAGGAAAAGATTTGTGTCTCGAGACATTTTGTTCACATATGGAAATCCGTCAAAAGATTTCTTTCTTCCTTTCTGTTTCTGGTTTCATGTCGAAATAAAGCTGATTTTTATGTTCGAATATCGAGTCGCGGATGAAGCTTGTCACATATGCGGACTGTAGGGAACACATATGTAAAGGGTGTGAAAACAGGGCCGACTCCATTCAAGGCGACTTTAAAAAAAATTTAAATAAAAAAATATTTGCAATATCTTAAAATCACAAAAAATGTTTATTAATAATTGAATTTTGTTACCTGAAATTTATTTTTTATGAAAAAATTTAATTAACTAGCTATGAAATAGGAAAAAATTTTGACATGAAAAAAGTCACGAAGTAGCTGTGTCTTCGATACGAGAGAAATTTGTGTGATGTTGACAGATTTTCATAAATAATTTGCGTTTGAGAAAAAACTAATGAACTGGCTGTGAAAATTCAGAAACGGATAATTACTTTTTTCGGCAATAATTACAAAAATGTTACGAATAATTAGGAAAAAATTCTCAGTGGACTCACAAGCTGGCCCCACAAATTTAAGAACTGGGAAGTAGGATCGCCGACTTGTAGCTCGCACGCACGCGCAGTCTGTCTGAAATTTTCAGGAACTGTTTGCAGAAAATTCCAAACTCGAGCTAATTATAATTTAACTTTGATGTCTTGTAACTCTTGGTCAAACTTAAAATTTTTCCCGAACTAAGGTAGTTTCCAAAAGCGAACCCTTACACATGAATTGTGTAAAAAGTAGTTCCAGAGATTTCAGAATAGTGATTTTTGAATTGGAATCCAAAAAGAATGTAGTATCTCAAATGCTGCTTGACGGACGCCACTGCTTATAATTTTTTATGTTAAGTCAGCAAGGCCGCCACCTATAAGATTGTGTTTTCAAGTCTAAGGTTCGCTCTTTAAAACTATTTTAGGTTGTAAAAAAATTTAGGTTTGACAAATACATTATAGTGAAAGTACCGAATTAATTTGTAGACCTAATCATTTTAATTTTCATTTATTTTCCTTTAGAATTTTTATTATTGAGACTATGCTTTATTTAATATTTAAAAAAATAATAATTTCATAGTAATATTTTGATCTCAGGGTACGTATATCTGTGGGCCGATCCTGTTGTATATCCCCGTCAGTTCTGAGAGGAAAACCATGTATTTTGTGGTTCTCCACGGGGCCTAGCCTTATCCGTCTATGGAGAATATGCTCCATACAAAACCACATAACTATTTGTCTTTCTCCTTTTTTGCTATACTATCTTGGGAAACTTGTACGGTATGAAAAGTGTGGAAAGGACGAAGAGAACATCGACAGCGATCGATCAAATTTTACAGTAACAGGTGTCGCGGATCTATTCCATGACAAGTACAAGTCTTTCTACTCAGAAATTTTTCAATCCTGAAAAAAATGTATCAATCATACGTTGAACTTTAAAAATGCTCTTAAGTTCCGGTATTGACCTTATCAATTTAACTTTTTCCTTTTTTCCAGTTCCAAAGGTCAATTTTAAAATTTAAAATATAATTTTTTAACAAAAATAGCATTTAAAAATAGAGAAAATTTCCAAGTAAGAAAATTAGTTTTTCACAACGCCCCGTCCGAAAGTTCGACTTTCGACGCCTGTGTAGCGCATCGAAAGTGACCGAATGCAGAGTACGTTACTTTTCTCCCGCTACGTCATCTAATTTCTGCCCTAGGGAAGAAAGTGAATTTCAGTCCATCTTTCCATAGATAGGTTAGTGAGCGACGACTTTCAGTTAAACAGCCTGATCTATTACGCACGTATCCACCGTAAAGTTAAAAAAATTTTAGTTTCCAAAAATGAAAATTCATATGGCAATTATTAGAATTTTTTGAAACTTGTAGAAATTTTTGGAAATTTTAAAAACTTTTGGAAGTTTGCAAATTTTCATTTGATAAAATTTTTAAAAATTGTAAAAATTTTATAAATTCTTGAAAGTTTTGGAAATTTTGAAACTATTGATAATTTTGAAATTCTTTAAAAATTTCAAATAGTTTTAAAAAGTTTTAAAAATTATGGCAACTTTGTAAATTTTTGTAAATATTGGAAACTTTTGGAAATTTTTTAAAAGTTTAAAAATTTTTTATATCATTTAATTTTTGAAAATTTGTAATTTTTTTTGATTTTTGGAAATTTTGGAAATATTGAAAAATTGTTTCAAATTTAAAATTTTCTAAAAGTTTGAAATTTTTGAAATCATTAAAATTTTTGGAAATTTGTAAACTTTTTTAATTTTTGAAAATTTTGGAAATATTGAAAAATTTTAAATAATTTAAAATTTTTGAAAGTGAAAAATTTTTTATGAACACCTGGGAAATTATTAAAATTTTTGAAAGTTTCAAAAATAGTAAACAATTTTGGAAATTTTTTGAAAAGTTTGGAAATTATTTAGATTTTAACAAATTTTGGAAATTATTAAATCTTTGGTAATTTTGAAATTTTTTGGCCATTTTTTGAAAGTTTGAAAATTTTTGGAAATTTAAAAAAATTTTGAACATTTTTGGAAAATTTTTTTACATTTTGAGATTTTTTGAAAGTTTAAAATTTTTGTAAAGTTTCGAAATTATTACAATTTTTGAAAAGCTTGAAAATTTTTCAAATTTTAAGAAATTTAAAAAAATTCTGAAAATTATTAAAATTTTTCTAAATTTTAAAAATTTTATAATATTTGGAACATTTTTGAATTTTTGAAAATTTAAAAATTTTTAAAGTTAAAAATTTTTTTTTTAAGCTCGGAAATTATTAAAATATTTGGAAATTTTACAAATTGTGAAAGATTTTGGAAATTTTTTGAAAAGCTTAGAAATTATTAAAAATGCAAATTGTGGAATATTTTGTAAATTTGTAAAAATTTTGGAATTTTTTAAAAGTTTCAACATTTTTGGAAATTTTGGAAAATTTTGGAAATTTTTCAAATTTTTGGAATTTTTTTTTAAAGCTTAGAAATTTAAAAAATTTTTAGGAATTTTTAAAAATTTGGGAAATTGTTCAAATTTTTTAGGAATTTTTGGAAATTTTGAAATTTTTTGAGTTTGAATTTTTTTCAAAAGCATAGAAATTTAAAATTTTTTAGAAATTTCGAAAATTTTGCAAATTGTGAAAATTTTTAAAAATTTTTTCATAAGTTTGAAAATTATTCAAACAAAATTTCAACAAAAAAGATAAATTTCAATCAAAGAATATATAAGAGTAGATATGTCAACCACCAATGATTTTAAAATTAAATCAAAAACAGTTAAATTAAACTAAAACAGGCGAATTTTCAACATAATAGTTAAATCGTCAACCAAAGAAAATTAATTTTCTACTATGCAATTTATATCCAAAAAGATTGAATTTAAAAAAAAAGAAATGAATTTTCAAACAGAAAAGATTAATATAAAAAAAAACAATTGAATTTTAAACCAAATATGATTTTAATTGGATGTTCAACACCAAAATATAAATTTTTAACAAAGAAATTAATTTTATACCAAAATAGTTCAATTTATAACTCAGAAAGACAAATTTTTATCAAAAATAATGACTTTTAAGTAAAATATAAAAATTTGTTACTAAAAGTATAATTTCCATCAGGAAAAAAATAGGAATACAAGTTTAATTAAAAATTAAAATACGAGAATTTTAATTTTGGACATTTACGACATAGAATTTTTTATGAACAAGAAAAGGTTATTTCAAATTTTCCAAATTACATATATTCATATATTTTAACCAAAAAATATTACTTTTGTACCCTAGAAGATAAATTTCTAATCCAAAAAGATGAATTTTCAAATGAAAAATATCAAACTTCAACCAGAAATAGTTGCATTTTTAACCAAATATTTAAATTTTTTAGAAGACAGTAAAAATTTCAAAAAAATAAAATAAAATAAATTTTCAATCCAAAGGGGCGAATTTTATGTCTAAATAGACAAGTGTTTATCAAAACAATTGGATTTTCGATCAAGTAGATGACTTACACAAAATTCTTGAAATTCCAATAAAATAATAATGTTTTTAACAAAAAAGTTGAATTTTTAAACGAATACAAAAATTTTTTACCTACAAAGATAAGTTTTCTAACAAGTAATGAAAGCCTTATTAAAAATAGATTGAACTTTAACCAAGAATAGTAAAAAATTTTTAAACAAAATGAATTCTGAACAAAAAATATGATGGTTGATATTTCTACAAGAACAACATCAACAAAAACAGATTTTCAACAAAAAAAGTAAATTTTTTACGAAAGAGTTGGATGTTTAACAAAATAATAAAATTTTTAACAAGATAGTTGAATTTTTAACTAAGAAGATGAATTTTCTACCAAAAAATACAAATTATCTATGAAAGAATTTTCAAGAAAGTAGTTCAACTTTCAACCAAAAAACACAAGTTGAATTCCAACCTGAAAATATGAATTTGGAACAGAAATTTCAATTTATAACCCGACGATTGCTTTTTTATCAAAAAGAAAAAAAAATTTGATCCAAAAATTTTTAAAAGTTAAGTCTAGCTTAGTTATATGTTCTATTTTTTACTTTCAAATTTATTTAAAGTTTTCATTTTTCAGGTTTTTTGAGTTTACTTTAAAGTTTTCTACCAAAAAAGACAAATTTTGAACTAAAAAAGTCAGTTGTCAACTAAAAAGGTAAAAGTCAAATTTTCAGTATGAAAAATTAAATTAAAACAAAAAAAAACATCTTTTATCTAAATAGATGAAGTTGTAACAAAAGACATGAATTTAAAAGAAGTATTTCATTTTTTAACAAAATAGTTCTATATAATAAGTTCTAAATAATAATGCAATGATAGATATTTTTATAGAAAAACATTTTGATTAAAAAAAAAACAGTTTAAATTAACTAAAAAGAAAAATTTGCAAAAAACAGTTAAACTTTTGATACCAAAATATGAATTTTCAACAAGACAGTTAATTTTGTACCAAAAGTTGTTTAATTTTTAACTATGAAAGAGAAATCATTAACCAAGAAAGCATGACTTTCTAACAAAATTGTTAAATTTGCATTACAATAATAAAATTTGAAAATAGACATATAATCTTAAGTAGGAAACAAGAAAAAAATAGAAATACAAGACAAATGAATTACTAACAAGAATATTATATCAGGTTGGCCGCAGACACCGTTTCTAAAATATCCTAACTTTTTCCTGACCAGTTTTACATTTTCTCTGACTATAGGTGTTCAAAAATCAGAATTTTAATTCTGTTATAAAAGGAGTTTCAATTTAAATTTGTCAATTTTAAATTTATTATCCTTGATAGCTATTTAAAACGCATCTCATAGAAATTTCCCTGACTTTTGTAAGACTTTTTTCAAAATTCCAGACATTTATTTACTTTTCCTGGTCAATAAATTCTCCTGGTTTCCAGGTTTTTACTGATTTACGACCTAACTGATAGTAAAACATTAGATACTTTTAAATCGACTGCTTTTCGCTTGAAATGATCAAATTATTTTAATTTAAATTATTTACATAATAATTGAAAAGCTTCAGTTTTTAAAATAAACGAAAATCTTATTAAATATTTTACCCAAATTTTCATAGTTATGCCATAAATTGTTTGAAATTTAATTCTATTATGATACTAGGGATCAAGCACGCATTACCCGAAGATATCTAATAAGATAAAGCTGACTTACAGGCGCACCAGTGATTAGGGTAATCAAATTAATAAACGATTTAAGTTAATTTCATTATTTAAAAAATACGGAAAAAGCTTCAATTTTTAAATAAAAAAAATCTAAAAAGAATTTTAACAAAACATTAAGAGGTATGTAATAATTTGTTTAAAAGTAAATTCTATTCTAACTGGAGGGTCAGGGCACGCATTAACCGAATGTGCTAGATGTGATCAAGTTGGCTTACCGGCATCTTTTGTTTCTAAATGAAATGAAAATGTAATGGATCACTTCAACAGAATTTCAAGAAAAATGTAATTATTGTATAAAGATTTGAAAGAACAAATCTATCCTTTTCTTCGACCGATGATGTTTTTTGAGTTAAAAATTGTAACATTTTTTTATGTCTTACGGATCAAATAAATAAGACCATTTTTAACTCATACATTATTTTTATTTAATACTTCTTGAAATTAGTGTGTATAAATAACGGGATCAAGACAGATTTCGTGAGATAATATAAAAATTGTACCTGATTCAAAGGAGCTTTAAATTATTTATACATGATTTTTCGATGAGTGAGTCAACATTGACCAAAACAGATATATCAAGTCATTTTTATTAAAAATTCACAGTCAAAAGTTTTTGTATATTAGTTACATTTAAAAAAAAAACCATAATGTTTGTTATTTAAAACTTTGAAATTAACTGAGATCTTAACTTATTTAAAAACTACGTTTTAAAAACTAAGAAGAGAACCCTACTCAGGTTATGGAGGGCGAACAGACAATAGTTTTGAGATGCGAGGCGATATACGTAATAAGCGTCAAATTGACATGGACGAGTTTTCATTGAAAGTACTGATGAAAAAAAGCGCGAAACTAAAGGTTTTAAAAAAAACATTGTAAAGGTGTGAGAAATTTTTATAAAAAGAAATGATATTATTTAATGATACAATTATAAATCTTATAATCATTCAAAATTTCGGTTTGTAAGTTAATCGAAACATTACGAAATTTATATATAATTATCAAAATTTATCGTGCTCACAGACAGATACGCAGAAAGACATACAGACATACAGACATACATACATACAGACAGACAGACATGCAGACATACAGGCAGACAGAAACATTCGTAAAAAAACCTGTTTTTCGGGTTCAGGGGGTCTCAAAACGTGGATATTTGACAAAAACCGGGGGAGTCAAATTTTACACAAATCTAATACCTTCTCTAATGATAATGTAAAAAACGCAACCCAATATAAAGTGCTTTCAAGTAAATTTGTATATATAATTTAGGCGAGACATTTTATCAGTTGAAATGTTATTTTAGCTTGTCTCGTTTTCCAAAAAGTTAATTCTTCTCATTTTAAATGTATTCTTATGACAAAAATTAATTACAAAGTTTTAAAGCTTTTTTGAATGTACAATTTTTGTTTATTCATCTGTTTAAGTACCTTGCATTGTTTCCCTTAAAATTAAATTTTTTTATTGTCAATTTTATTTTCAGGAATGAAACAAAAACTACGCATCCTACCAAAGCATGATTTTCAAAAATTTGTATCTTTTTTGGGTTACCAAATTTTGTTTATTGATTTTTTTTGCAGCTTGTGTGGTTTGTCTGAACATTTAATTTTTCTATTTTTAATGCTGTTTTTTACGAATAAAACAAAAACTACGCGTCGCATCAAAGTGTAAATGAAAATAAATTTGTATATTTTTTTCAGGTGCACAATTTTGTTACAATTATCTCTTGTCGCATCTTGTACAATTTGACTGCAAAATGGAATTTTTTATTTTTGATTATTTTTTGTGAAATCAAAATTAAAATTTTTGATTTTTCAGAAGAATTTAAAAAGACGTTATTATAATTTTGTTAAGTGTTTAAAATGCAACGGTTTTCTTTTTTACACTTTTTTCATATGTGCGTTTTTTGGCCTTAAATGTTCATTTTCATTTTTTTTTTTTTTTTATTTTGAAAATGCTATAACCCCGGTAATTTTAGTTTCAACGAACAAAGTCACAAGGATATATTATTTGTCTTTTTGAGTACTGCTTATAACCGTACATAAAATTTTTAAATCTTGAAAAAAGTGGTTTTAAAAATTTTCAAAATGGGCTCACTTTTTAAATTTGTATCCAAAATAGCTAGCTAACGAACTTGACCTTCAGATTTTGACACTTAAAGCGTATACCAAAGGCTAATCTGATTGATAAATTTTTTCAAAAGTTATCGTACTTACATACAGACATACATACAGACAAACAGACAGACGTACAGACAGACGTACAGACAGACAGAATCATTCGTAAAAACCTGTTTTTCGGGTTCAGGGGGTCTCAAAACGTGGATATTTGACAAAAACCTGGGGTGTCAAATTTTACACAAATCTCATACCTTTTCTGATGAGAATGTAATATAAGACTATTTAATGATCAATGTGCATATCGTTTGAAAACTTACAATAGTGTCGTAGCAAAAGCTTATGCTCTCCCGAAAGTTCACAAAACTAATTTAAGTTGGCGATTGATTGTTTCCATAGTTGGTTCTATAACTTATAAATTATCAAAGTATATCTCGAATATTTTAAAACCTGTTTCTATAAATACGAGTTTGTTTATAAAGAATAGTTGGGAACTCAAAGATATTTTAAAAGACATTGTACCAAAAACTCATTCAATAGTTTCTTTAGACGTAGTGTCTATGTTCGACAATATCCCATTCGATCTGGCTTTATATTGAATTGAAGAAAAATTTATTTCAAATCATAGTCAAACAACAAAGAAAACAAAAAATGAATCACTAACATCTATCAGAACAGTTTTCAATGTAACTGTTTTCTCCTTTAATAATGAATATTATAAACAGGTTTCGGGTTGTCCAATGGCCTCTCTTTTGTCCCCAGTTGTTTCAGATGTAGTCTTACAAGATGTCAAAAAAAGAACTTTAAAATTATTAGATTTCACACCTTTTTTTATATAAACGTAATGTAAAAAACATCTTAGCTATTGTTCCTACTGACAAGATCAAAATTTTCTTAAATCTGTCTAATAGTATTGAAGATTGTACAAATTTCACCCACGAGCGTCAGATTAATAATGTCATAAGCTATCTTGATTTAAAAATTATAAAAACAAAAAAGGTGATTTATTAACAAACTAGTATAAAAAACCTTCTTGGTCTGAAACATATTTAAACTACGGTTAACATAATTTATTTTGTCAAAAAATTGGTCTAATTAAAGGTTTAGTAGATAGATGTGTAAAATTAGGTGATAACCAATTTAGAAAAGAAAAGTTAAAGCAATTAAAAACAACCTTATTACAAAATAACTGTTTACTTCACTTAATCAATGACATTATTACTGAATTTTCTCATGAGATTTACAACAATAGTAACAAAAAAAAAGAAATGGCTCGACACCCATAATAGGTTTAACTTGAATTTTACCTTACCTTACGTTTAAGGTCTATCTGACCGGTTAAGAAATTTACATAAAAAATTTAATATGAAGGTTTATTTTAAAAACACAAATACTTTAGAAAATTATTTATTGAAGAAAAAGGCAGTGATCCATTAAAAAATTCATCTAGTGTTGTTTATTAGATTAAATATAAATTTTGCAATAAATTTTATATAGGAGGGACTGGCAGGAGGTTAGAAACTAGGATCTGCACACAAAAGAGATTGTTAAGTTGGAAATTTAAATACATGTTTGTCGCAACATTCGCAGAATTTCAATCATTATTTTGACTTTGATTTAAAAAATATTAAAATACTAGCTAACAAAACAAAAACTTATCGAAGACGTATTATTGAGTCTATTTTCAGAAACAAATTTCGTAATATTTCAATTGCCTTACATAACGAAATTTTAAATATTAATAAAATTTATCATTGTATCATTGAATAATGCCACTCCTTTTATACAATTTTCGTACACCTTTGAAATATTTTTTAAAAACCTTTGGGTTCACGCGTTTTCTCAACAGTAGTTTCAATGAAAACTCGTCCATGTCTATTTCACGCTCATTACGTACGATTCGCATCTCAAAACTGTTTGTTTTCTGTTCGTTCTTCCTAACCTAAGAAAGTTTCTCTTCATACTTTTTAAAATGCAGTTTTTGAATTAGTTGAAGTTTTAGTTTATTTGCGACTTCTGATTTAAAAAAATTTAATTGTTTTTGAAAAAATGGCACTAATATGCAAAAACTTTTGACTATAAAAATTTCCATAAAAATGACTAGATTCATCTGTTTTGGTCAATGTTGGCTCACTTATCGACAAATCATGTATAAATAATTTAAAACTACTTTAATTCAGGTACAATTTTTATATTCTCTTATTGAATCTATCTTTCTTCCGTTTTTTATACACATTAATTTAAATTATAATTTGTTTTTTTTTTGCAAAAAGTCTTTTGAAAAAGCTACGCATTAGCACAGAAAAGTAGAGGTTGAAAATTATTTTTTGACTCAAATTTATTTTTAATTTATGTGGACCGTAAGACATAAGATAATTCTACAATTTTCAAATTAAATGTAATTATTTTTTGAAATTGTATTCTATTAAAATACCAGGGGCAAGGCGCGCATTACCCGAATGTGCTAGAGGAGATCAAGTTGGCACCAGCGCACCAATAATTGTGATAATTGAATAAATAAATTATATTTTAATTTAATGTTCAATTCAGTGATTAAAATAATAATTTAAAAGTTTCAGTTTCAAAATAAATACACAATCTGATAAAAACTTTTTAAAAAATTCATTGGAAATGTATTTGTTTGATTAAAATTAAATTCTAGTATAATACAAGGGACAAGGCACGCATCAACGGAATTCGCTAGATGAGATCAACTTGACTTACCAGGATACCAGCGTTTAAAATTTAATATTTGAATCATATATTATTAAATTTTTGATTCAATAATTAAAATAATTATTGTAAGGCATTAGTTTTCAAATAAAAAAATCTGATGAAGCGTTTTTAAGAAACTTTATGTAAAACGTAATTGATTGTTTAAAATTACATTCTATTATAATACGAGGGGCAAAGCACGCATTACCCGAAGGTGCTAAATGAGATCAAGCT
>JAUELO010000359.1:855092-866045 GCA_032357855.1 Amphibolips quercusostensackenii
GAAATTTCATTTGCATGATTTTTTCAGAAGACTCTTAGAAACACTCATATAAAATACACAAAAAATGGACAACATTTTTTGATGTTTAGTAAAGCCATGATCTGAACAATTTCCCAAAAGTTATTCTCGACCCGGTTGACACTACGTTAAAAAAAATGTAGCAAAAACTTCAGGCTAATTTATGAAAAAATAAATGAGTTTTGATGCCTAATTATCCATTGAATTTGTAAACATGGATCAAGCTTTGATGATTAGTAACTTCAAAGAAGAATTTTCCAGAAATTCCATTTGCATGATATCTTTAGAAGACTCTTAGGGACACTCATATTAAAAACACAAAAAATGGACATTTGCTGATGTTTGATAAAGCCATGATCTGAACAATTGCCGAATTTTTATCCTTACCCCGGTTGAAGCTACTTAAGAAGAAAAATTAGCAAAAACTTTAGGCTCATTTATAACAAACTAAATAAGTTTTAATTTCTAACTATCCAATCGGATTTGTAAATATGGATTAGGTTTTGATGATAAGTAACTTAAGAAGAATTTTTCAGAAATTCCATTTGCATGATATCTTCAGAAGACTCTTAGGAACAGTCATATAAAAACACAAAAAATGGACATCATTTTCTGATGTTTGATAAAGCCATGATTTAAGCAATGCCCGAATAGTTATCCTCGATCCGGTTGACGCTACATTAAAAGAAAGCGTAGCAAAAACTTCAGACTTATTAATAACGAAATAAATAAGTTTTGATTTCTAATTAACCCATCGGATTTGTAAATATGAATAAAGCTTTGAGGATAAGTGACTTTAAAGAAGAATTTTCCAGATTTTTTATATGCATGATATCTTTGAAAGACTCTTAGCAACAGTCATATAAAATACACAAAAAATGGACAACATTTTCTGATGTTTGATAAAGACATGATATAAATGATTCCCGAATGGTTATCCTCGACCCGGTTGACACTACGAAAAAAGGAAATGTAGGAAAAACTTTAGGCTTATTTATAACGAAATAAATAAGTTTCTATTTCTAATTAACCCATCGGATTTGTAAATATGGATCAAGCTGTAATGATGAGTAACTTTATAGAAGAATTTTCCAGAGATTCTATTTGCATGATATCTTTAAAAGACTCTTAGAAACAGTCTTATAAAATCCACAAAAAATGGACAACATTTTTTAATTTTTGATGATGACATGGTCTAAACTATTTTCGAATTTTTATCGTTACCTCGGTTTACACTACCAAGGAAGGTTATCAAAGTGTCCGCCTCCAATTTAAATGAAACTTTGCTATGTTGTAGAGAACAAAAAAATATGAGACACGTAATTTTTTTATTCTGCGGATAAAATTTTTAAAGGGTGGAAAGCACCCCTGAAGTTCACTCTCAGAAACAGTTTTTTTCAAATATCTCAGAAAAAATTAAAAGATAGTGCTGTAGTTTTGTAGCCTCTTTTATTTTCTAATTCTTAGCGTTGGTTTCATTCAGCTGTCTTTTTTTTTCTGAGATATTTTAAAAAAAGGTTTTTTTGGGGTGAACTTTAGGGGTGCTTTTAACCGCTTTAAAACGTTTATCCGCAGAAAAAAAATTTCGTGTCTCATATTTTTTTGTGCTCTACAACATAGCAAAGTTTCATTCAAATCAGAGTCGGACACTTCGATAACCTTTCTTGTAAGTAGAAAGAAAATGTAGCAAAAACTTCAGGCTTATTTATAACAAAATAAGTTTTGATCCTGCAAGTAAAAGAATGAGTTTATTGAGCAAACTTTGTGGGAAAATAATGTTTGGAATTTTCCTTATTGCTACTAGTGAAGAAGGATTTGGTAAATATAAAAGGGCCTTTCGATTTTCTCGCTTGACCATGGTATACGTCCAGTGGGTTCGCACCCTTATAACCCCATGGATTCTCATATGCACTTAGTTTTCATTGCTGACCCGTCGCATGTAATATAATATATTTCGTAGTCTGTGGCTCCCCATGGTACAGTGTTGACTCGCATTCTTCCTATAGGTTGTCCGAGTGCAATAGTGGTCTTCCACCTCCAACTTTTCCGCCTCATGCCTCCCCCCCCCCCAACCTAAGGCGTGGAGTCTCAGACACATTTTCACCCCTAAGCGAAACTCACCCCGTACACGTTTCCCAGCAATTACGCTCGAAATCTAACGACCGATGTATCGAACAATGGCTCCCCGTAGATGTGTGATTTCGCGAGATTTCACGTAATCCGAACGGAAGCTCTGACGATCGTTTTCACGAGAGCTTTGAAGCCTTTAAAGAAAACCAGAGAGGGAGGGCGAAAAAATTTTAAGAGGTAGATTTTAATTTCTTGATGTTGGAAAATTTTCTGTGTTGATCTTATTTCAGTATATATTCCTGAAACCGGAAAAATGAACAATATTCAATACAATAATTGTACAATAGAATGGTAAAAAAAAATTAAAGTTTTAATTTTATTTCGTATAATGGATTGTTTTGAGAGGTTCCCAAGAAAAGTAAATGCGTATTTTTTTCAATCAGTCAATTGTATTGCGTCATTCTCTAAAAACCAACCTCTACACAAGGATCAAGTATTTTGCAGTGTATTAGTTTTAAATATTACTTTTGTGTAATTACTTATGACAGATTATTTTTAATGGTTAATTTTGAGAGTTTCATGTATTTTTGTATTCATTAATAATTGTTTAAACAATTTTTAATTGTGTAAACAATAGTTTTCCACATTTAACCGAAAATTATTGATAATGTCACAACGATATAAAATAATTCATCAATCTAAACAATCAGCACGGCCGATTAAATTTGTTGTTGATTAAATAATCAATTTTTTATTTTGAAAAAATTAGTCAAAGTAGGCGCCGCATGCTTACAAAAAAGGATTTCTCGTCCAACCCCCCTTAAAACGCTGCTTCAGCTGCCTGCGTAGCCAGCGTGAAGTTTGGCTGTTTGCACTTACTTACCATTTACCCCTCCCAATAATTATCACTACTTTCTCTTATACCCCCTACTTCCTACCCAACATTTTTTCTTTCAATTTCCCCTGCACCACTTAAGTCCCCTCTTCTAATTTCCTCTTACTTTTTATCACTTCTCACACTTCCCCATCAATCATTTTTTCTACCTGCACATTCCTAATCCTAATTTTCCCTTACTTCCCCTGACTTTACTAACCTTTCCTTTTCTAATCTCGCCTTACTTTCCATACACTTTCTAACCTTTTTTTTTTACTTTTTCTCACGTCCCCTCCTTCAAAAAAGTACGACAGATGGCTGGACAGACGCACAGTGGGGCAAAAAAGTACCTATGGACAAATTAATTTTTAGCCTACCCTATTCATCCGATTAAAAATTTTTTTTAAAATAAAATCTTTTTAAATGTTGAAAAAATTTGTGTTATTATGTTTTTTAAATTGAAAAAAAATTGTTATTCAACAATAAAGTTAAAATTTTGTTCAACTTTTCCGGAGTGCTATTTCTTTGAAGACATTTAGATTAATTGAAGACGATCTTAAAACAGTGTTACAAGAGTATGGGAATAAATTTTAATTGGTCAGAATAATTTATAATAATTGTTATTCTGTTATGAAAAATTTAATAAGAAAAGACATTTTTTAGGATTAGCAATGCTTAGCTTATTTAAATCAATAGATTTTGTATAAAACGTAAGAGAAATGAATGTTTTATTAATTAAGCATGGATTTCGTTAATTGCTTTAAAAATTTTTATAAAAAAATTCACAGTTTGGCGACTTTCAAATGAATGGACCTAATTTATGTTCACAGAATCAACCACGTATGTCTTTCTGATGACTTTTTACTATGACACTTTGCAAATTGCCAAAAATTATTTATTATTAAAATAAGTTTTATAAACAAATTTACAGTCAGGTGATTTTTAATAGGCTCAATTTTCGCTTCTGGAATCAACTAGGTTTGCCTTTCTGATGACTCTTTACAATGACACTTTGCAAATTGACAACAATTATTTAATATTTAAATAATTTCAATACAGAAATTCACAGTCTGGCGATTTCCTAATTAATAGGCTTAATTTTTACTTTCGGATACAACTGAAAATGTCATTTCAATGACTTTTTGCTATGACATTTTTTAAATGCACAATTATTTATTATTTAAATAATTGTTATAAACAAAGTCTTTTCAATGACTCTTTGCTATTTCACTTTGCGAATCGATAAAAAATATTAACTATTTAAACAATTATTATAAAAAAATGCATTCTGCGTCAATTTTTTGCCGATTGGAAGCAGAGATCACTTAATTTGAGAAAACTGATATCTCTAGCTACCCAAATAAAGATCGGAATAATTGTTGTCAATTTTCAAAGTATCAGAGCAAAGATTCATCAGAAAGACAATACTAGTTGATTTCGTAAACAAAAATTAAACCTTTTAATTGAAAAATCCCCAAACTGTAAATTTGTTTATAAAAATGGTTTAAATAATATTTAATTGTTGCTGATTTGCGAATTATCATAGTAAAGCGTCTTTGGAAAGACATATTAGTTGATTTCGGTAACAAAGATTGAGCATATTTTTAAAAAAGCCGACAAATTATGAATTTGTTTATAAAAATTCTTTTAACAATCATCAACTAGCTATGAATTCGATCTCAAGCGTTTTCACTTTATTTATAGTGCTCATTTCACGAGCACTTTGCTTCCTCATAAAGGAAGCATTAGTGATTTTTTAAATAATAGACAAACTAAATTTTTCATTTTAATCATTTTGAGAATAGATATTAACAAAAAAAAACAAAAAACAAAGTAATACAAAAAAATGTTTAAATACAATTACAAATCAGAGAAATCAAACTTTGTATTTCAAATGGTAATTTTTCCATCTGGAAAAGGGGAGTGGAAAATTCTGTCACACCTTATCCCTTTCCCAGCTTTATGATTTTTTAAATAAAATTGGTAAAATTGTTTTATTTAAAAATTTATGATCAAAAACTTTTTTCTGTTCATGCATTAATTTTAAATTATGTTGATGAAAAAGTTTTTTTGTTTGCTGCAAATGTTTCTGTAAAGTGTATTATCAATAATATTAATATTATTATTGTTAATATCATCTATTATGAATGACGAAGTGTATTAATATGATAGGTTAATCGATTTGTGTCGAATCAAGGAATGTACTTCCTTATTGCATCAATTTTAAATTATGTTAATGAAAAAAATTTACTATAAAAAACCTTTTTTTTTTGCAAATATTATGTATCACCATAGCTTTCTTACCCTTCCATGAAATGTATTAATATTATAGGTCGATCGATATCTCTCGAACTCAGGAATTTTTTATACTCTTGCATCAATTTAAAATTATATAAATAAAACAATGTTTACTATAAAAGCCCGCATTTTTAAATTTTATGCATTATCATAGCTTTCTTTCTCTTTAATAAAATGTATCAACATTATAAATCAATCAAGTCATTTCAAATCAACACTTCTTCTCTTTTCTTACATCAACTTTAAATCATGAGGATGAGAAAATTTTTACATAAAAATCAATTTTTAATATAATATTAATAGCAATAACTTTCTTACTCTTTCATAAAATGTATTAATATCATAGGTCAATCGATTCGTCTTGAACCAAGGAATATCTGTGCTTTCACCTTGAATCATGTTTGAAAACAAGTTTTACCGTAAAAAACTGTATTTTTGAATTCTATGCATTACCATAGCCTTTTTTCTCTCCAATAATATGTATCAAAATTATAGGTCAATCGATTTGTCTTAAATTAACACATCTTTTCCATTTCCACATAAACTCTAAATTATAAGAATAAGAAAATTATTAATACAAAAATTGATTTTTGATATAATATAAACAGCTATAACTTTCTCACTTTTTGATAAAATGTATAAATATTATAGGTCAATTGATTTGCCTCGTACCAAGGAATCTTTTATACTCTTGAATCAACTTTGAATTTCGTTACAATGAAAGTTTTACAAAGAAAAGCCCACTTTAAAGTATCATAAAGTGCTACAAAAAAACGTCATTAATATTTTTAGAAATCCTTTAGTCAGTTTCAAGATATTAGCAAAGAAAATAAGCTCTTTGAATTCCATCAATTTATCTGCAATCGTTTTCAAGTATCGTGTTCACAAAAAAGTGTGATATGCGCTCACACAACACGTCCACACACACATACACACATCCGGAGGTTTCTTCATTCATTTGTTTGTAACACAATAACAATTTTTTAAATTATTTTAACTAACTGTAAATTATTTTTATATCGATAGCTGTAGCACTGTTTCAAGATCTTCTTTGATTAATTTTTTTTTATTACTAATAAAGCTTAATAGTCTAAACAAGCCAAACACATAAGTGTTTTTATTATAAACTTTTTTTTTCAGCTCAATGAACAAGCTTTTAACAAATCAGCAAAAGATCAAGGACTATTATTATACCTTTCACATTAACTCCTACACTGTCTGACACTTTTCAAAATTTTTATATATCTTACTCTAAGCTTTGGAAATTTTAAATACATTTTCTGTCTCAAGTTCCTTTTATCTTTTTATACAGCCTTCATACAAAATGTATAACTGCTATTAGAAAATTAAAATTCAATATAGCACTAAAAGTTTCATAAGCATTTTTTGTTATTATTTTTAGCTATTTTTTATTTAGGAACAGAAGATGGAGGTTTTTTTTTGAGGATTGTTTATATCTTAGGGCAGACTTTGGTTACATTACTAATAAAGCTTGATAGTCTGAACAAGCGAAACGTATTAATTTTTTTATTAGAAACTTTTTGATTTAGCTTAATGAAACAGCTGTAGAAAAACACCAGACGATCAAAACCTATTACTACACCTTCCGCATCAACTCCTACACTGGTCGACACTTTCAAACATTTTCATATATCTTACTCATAGGTATAAAATTTTTAAATACATTTTCTGTCACAAGTTCTTTTTTATCTTTTCCATACAACCTTCATACATGATGTATAACAACTACATACTATCGACAAATAAAAACTTTAGTAAGCATTTTGTTGTTTTTGTTATTATTTATCTTTTGCTTATAAACAGAAGATGGAGTTTATATTTTTTGAGGATTGTTTATTATTAAGGACAGAATTTTGTTCTATTACCCACGACGCTTGATAGTCTTAACAAGCAGAACGTATAAATATTTTTATTAAAAACTTTTTTATTCAGCTGAATAAACGAGCTTTCAAGAAAACTCCATAATATCGACAACTATTATCACACCTCCAGCAATAACTCCTACACTGTCCGATACTTTTTAACACTTTTATACATCTTACTCTAAACTTTGGAATTTTTAAATACATTTTCTGTCTTAAGTTCTTTTTTATTTTCCTTATACAACCTTTATACATATTGTATAGCAACTGCTATCAACAAATGAAAAATAAGTATAGTACTTATACTTTCATAAGAAATTTATTGTTTTTGCTTTACCTATCTTCTATTTAGGACCAGAAAATAGAGGTTATATTTTTTTAAGATTGTTTATGAGTTATGACAGAATTCTGTTTTACAGCTAATAAAGCTTTATAGCCTAAACAAGCGAAACGCATAAATGTTTTTATTATAAACTTTTTGATTTAGCTAAATAAACAAGCTTTCAACAAAACACCAGAATCTCGAAAACTATTATTGCACCTTTCACATTAACTCCTACATTGTCCGACACTTTTCAACATTTTTATATATATCTTACTTTAAGCTTTGCAATTTTCAAATACATTTTCTGTTTTAAGTTCTTTCTTATTTTCCTTATACAACCTTCATACATATTGTATAGCAGCTGCTATCAACAAATAAAAACTGAGTATGGTACTTATACTTTTAAGAGCAATTTATTGTTTTTGTTTTAGCTATCTTCTATTTAGGACCAGAAGATGGAGGTTATATATTTTTGAGAATTGTTTATAACTAAGCACATAATTTTGTTTTATTACCAATGACGCTTGATAGTCTAAACAAGCAAAGCGTATAAATTTCTCTATTATAAACTATTTATTCAGCTGAATGAACAAGCTTTCAATAAAACACCAGAATATCGACAACTATTATTACACCTTCCACATCAACTTCTACACTGTCCGACACTTTTCAACATTTTAATATATCTTACTTCAAGCTGTGCAATTTTTAAATACATTTTCTGTCCTAAGTTGTTGTTTATCTTCTTTATTCAACCTTCATACATATTGTATAGCAACTGCTATTAACAAATGAAACCTAAGTATGGTACTAATACTTTCATAAGCCATTTATTGTTTTTGCTTCAGCTATCTTCTATTTAGGACCAAAAGATGGAGGTTATATTTTTTGAGGATTGTTTATAACTTAAGACAGAATTTTGTTTTATCACTAACGAACCTTAATAGTCTAAACAAGCGAAACGTATCAATGTTTTTATTATAATTTTTTTTTATTAAGCTCAATGAACGAGCTTTTACCAAAACACCAGAAGATCGAAAACTATTATTACACCTTCCGTATTAACTTCTACACTGGCCGACACTCTTTAAAATTTTTATCAGGGTATAACTTAAGCAAAATTCGGAACTGCCCAACCTGATATTATGCAAATACCTCAAATAATTAAGCACATGAAAATAGCATGCAAGCATATAATAATACTACTTTTTGTAAAATAGCGTTATGTTTTAATATTTCTAGATCAATTAAGATGCGATTTTTTTAAAATTCATAACAATATTTTTACTCGAACTATATTTTTCATACGAACGATTTTTTATGCGCCTCGTGCAGTCGTAATTAATACTATAAATAAAACGTGTATAGTAGAAATTGTACGTAAGTGAATTGTATAATAAATCTAAGTTCTGGTTCAACATTTTATAGAAATATATTTAATCATATTAATTAGAACAACTAAGGATTTATTGATAAAAATAATATAAATTCCTTTAAATCTTCAATTTTATGTATAATTTTGTAACATGAATAGAAAAAAATGTTACAACAACCCATTTTTACTTTTAGAACTACTTATTTCAAATCACAACTGCTTGACTTGGGTAGAACTGCCCTTGACGGTATACCCTGATTCTTATATATCTTACTCTAAGGTTTAAAATTTTCAAACACATTTTCTGTCTTAAGTTTTTTTTT
Organism: Amphibolips quercusostensackenii; assembly: GCA_032357855.1. Taxonomy (NCBI): domain Eukaryota; kingdom Metazoa; phylum Arthropoda; class Insecta; order Hymenoptera; family Cynipidae; genus Amphibolips; species Amphibolips quercusostensackenii. The sequence goes on from JAUELO010000359.1 coordinate 864,259, forward strand.
ATCCTCTTCAAAAAAACTTTTAACATAATTTATAACAACTGCATACTCTCAACAAATTAAAATCAAGTATGGTACTTATACTTTTATAAGCAATTCGTTGTTTTTGTTATCATCTATCTTCTATTTAGGAACAGAAGATAGAGGTTATATTCTTTGGGAATTAATTATAACTTAGGACAGGATTTTGTTTTATTACCAATTAGGCTTGATAGTCTAAAAAAGTGAAACATATAAATGTTTTTACTATAAACTTTTTGATCTAGCTAAATGAACAGGTTTTTAACAAAACACCAGAATATCGACAACTATTATCACACCTTTCACATTAACTCCTAACCTGGTCAAGTCATTTAAACATTTTTGTATATTATAGTCAAATGTGGAATTAGTCCCACGATTTTCCGTTTGACAGATTTTCCAACACTTAATTTTTTTCTAACAATTTATAAACAAAGCATCATAGATCAAAATAATCAGTAACATTTTGTAGCCAACTTAATTCCCGATATAACCATACCAAACACATTGTCAAACAAAACTTTTCTTAAATCAAAAAACGACTTAAAAGAAAAAGTGTCTGCTAATCCTTACTTTGCTTTACGAATGGTTGATTAGCGATTAGGCTATTCGAATATTTAAAGGGTTACAGAGAAAAGTGTAAGTTGCTAAATTAGAGAGTTAAATTGGGATTTACATATGCCAAAACAGCGGATCTTCTCGAATGCAATATGGTGTGTACCATAGTGTATTCACATAGATTCTATCGTGCAGGTGTCTGGCAGGACCAGGGAATATGCGAGACAGCTCACAAATTCGTGGTATCTTACGTCCTTTTTCAACATAAATTCTGCTTTCAATACAATCGCGATGTTACCGAACTCGAACACGCACCTTCTATCTTTCTCTTTTTTTTTATTCTTCGCGAGTATTACGAATCCTTGATTACACGTGCGAATGAAACAGCTGTGAACTCTAAAAGGATATTTTATCTTCAGGAATGTTGAACCAACTTAATTTTTTTTATATTAGAAACAATTAGGTCTATACAAATAATTATGAAATAGAAACAAAAATACATAAATAAATAAAGAGCGGGCTGGAGATACTCTGCTAGCTGTCGAGCGCACAGTAGAGCAAAATGTCATTTCTTTTAAGACATTCAGATTGATCAAAGAAGATCTTGAAATAGTGTTGCAACTATATGAAAATCATTTTCAGTTTTTTGGAATAATCGAAAAAAAATTTTAATTGTGTTATAAACAAATTAATAAAGAAAAGTCATTTTTCGGGATTAGCAATGCTTAGATCGTTAAAATTAATATATTTTGTTCAAATGTAAGAGAAATAAATATTTTATTAACATTAGTTATAATAAATTCTCTTTTGGAATTTCTTAAACAATTTTAATGAACAAAATCCCAGCTTGGCGATTTTTCAATAATTAGGCTTAATTTTTGTTTACGGAATTAAAGTGATAACTTTCCGACGACTCTTTGCTCTAATACTTTGAAAATTGACAACAGTTATTTATTAATTGAACAATTCTAATGAACAAATTCACGAACACAATAAATAGGCTCAATTTTCGTAAACGGAATTAACTAAGAATGTTTTTCCAATGACACTTTGCTATGATACTTTAAAAATTGAGAACAGTTATTCATTATTTTAACATTTGTTATAAACAAATGCATTCTGTGTCCATAAATAGCCGATTGCCAATTTCGATTGTTTTTCCATCCAATAAGCTCACATAGTATTTACAGGCATTGCTTTAGCTTCTAGAA
>JAUELO010000359.1:870841-885179 GCA_032357855.1 Amphibolips quercusostensackenii
TCTTCATAAATAAAAAAGTGCGCACCTCGTTAGAAATTAATTTTTTAAATAACATGTAATTGCACCTTGTGTCGTTTTTCCAAAAAAATAATTTGTTTATTTTCAATTTTATTTCTACGATACACACAGAAAATACGCATTCTACCAAAACATAATTAATAAAAATTTGTAGATCTATTTTGGGTGAACAACTTTTGTCTATCCGTTTCTTTCTTTCCTGATGTCGCTTTTTCACAAAATAAAAAAAAATTATTGTTATTTTCTACGATTCAAACAAAAACTACGCACCCTATTAAAGAATGAATTTTGAATACGAAAGGATGCATTTTCAACCTAAAAAGATACATTTTCAAACTGAAAAGTTAATTCATTAACCAAATAGTAGACTTTTCAAACAAAAACGATTAAAATTTAACAAAAAAGTACATCTTTAACCAAAAAAGATTAATCAAGAATAAAAAAGTTTTAACTAAGTAGTTCAATTTTGGAATAAAACAGATCATTTTTAAAACAGACAACAATTTAAATTCAAAGCCATTTGAATTCAACCGAAAAAGACAAAACCAAAAAGGTTCAGATTACAACCAAGTTGTTTAATTTTCAGTCAAAAAAATGAATTTTTAACTCATTAGTTTATTTTCTATTCAAAAAAATAAATTTGACATAAAGGTTAATATTCTTACAGACAAGACGAATTTTTAGTAAAATACATGAATTTTCCAACTGATGATAGATTTTAATTTCAAAGAGACAAACAATCTACAAAACAGTTAAATTTTCAATTCGAAAATATGGTTTTTCAGAAAAAGTTTATCTTCTGCCAATTAGTTAAATTTCCACTAAAATAAATTAATTTTCACAAAAATAATTAAATTTTCACAAAAATAAATATATTTTTATATAAGAAGTTTAATTTTCAACTAAAAATATGAATTTTCAATAAAAACGTTAATTTTTCAACCAAAGAGCCTAATTTTTTACCAGATTGTTGAATTTTCAAGCGAAAAAGCCTAATTTTTAAATAACAGTTAATTTTTAAGCCGAAAACATGAATTTGCAACAAAAATTTTAATTTACAACCATATATAGCCTAATTGTTAACTAGCTGCTTTTTTGACCAAAATAGATAAATTCCAGAGGAAACATGCAATATTTGACATAAAAATAAAAAAAAGATTAAAATTGAAAATAAAATAAAGTTGAATTTGACCAAAAAGACAATTTTTCAATAAAATAGTTGAATCCACAACTAAGAAAATTAATCTCCTCACAAAAGAGTCGAATTTTTAATCAAATACATAAAAATTTTTAACTAAATAGTTAAATTTTCTGCTAGACCAGATAACCTTTTAATTTAAAATATCAATCAAAATAAATTGTGAACTGAAAAAATTAATTTTCGAATAAATTGGTGAATTTTTAATCAAAAACATGAATTCTTAACTAAAATAATGCAGCTTGAAAAATGGACTTTCACCAAAAAAGTTAACCATTTTACCAAATAGTTGAATTTTCAATGAAGAAAATGATTTTGTAACCAACTAAATTAATTTTTTACCAAAATAGTTAAATTTTGAGATGATAAATTTCGTAGCAAAATAGATGACTTTTTAATTTATTCAATTTTTAACAAAATAGATAAATTTTCAAACGAAAAGGTTAAATTTCAACAAAGATGGATGAATTTTCAATCCAAAAGGAAGAATTTTGAACAAAACAGTCGAATTTGAGATAAAGAAAATGACTTAAAAAAAATAGTAGAATTTTCAACAAAACAATCAAATTCTCAACAAAATAGTTGAACTTTTAAACAAAAAATATCAAAATATCACTGAAAAAAAAATTTTTTAACCAAGAAAAATGAATTTTTAATCCAAAAGAAGAAATTTTTAACGAAAAAGTTGAATTTTAAACCAAAAAACATGACTTTAACCAAATAGTTCAATTTTTCAGAAATTCAATTTATAACAAAATATATAAATTTTTAAACAAAAAAATAAAATTTCAATTAATAAAGATGAATTTCTGACCCAAAAGAATCATTTTCAACAAAAAATTTAAATTTTAGGCAAAAAAAGATGACTTTAAAAAAAGAGTAGAATTTTTCACAAAATGAATAAATTCTTAACAAAATAGTCGAATCCGTAAACAAAATAGATGACTAATGTGAATTAGATTGAAATCAAATTTGATCAAAATTCAACAATGAAGTTAAGTTAAAAAGATGAATTTCAAGAAAAGAAAGTAAATTTTGAATCGAGAAGGAAGAATTTTCAAACAAATGGTTTAATTTTCAATTAAAAAACATAATTTTTTAAAAAAGAAAGAAAAAAAATTATAAGCGTGTTGAATTTAACCAAAAAAGACGAAACCAAAAAGGTTGAGCTTTTAACTAAGTTGTTTAATTATTAGTCAAAAAGATGGATTTGCCACCAAATAGTTCAGTTTTAAATCAAAAAAATTAATCTTACACTAAGGTTAATAGTCTACCAAAAAGACGAATCTTTAATAAAATGCATGGATTTCCTACCTTATTGGTGAACTTTCAAGCCAAAAAGATGAATAATTTACAAAAGACTTTAATTTTTATTCCGGAAATATGATTTTTCAAGAAAAAGTTCATCTCTTAACAAATACGTAAATATTTACAAAAATAATTTAATTTTTTCATAAATAGTTTACTGTACAACAAAATAGTCTAATTAACTGACAATCTTGTTGAATTTCCATAAAAAAATATAAATTTTCAACAAAAAAGTTCATTCTCTAACCAAAGAGACGAATATTTTACCAAATAGTTAAATTTCTAAGCGAAAAATAAAAATAATGTGAATATAGTTTAAATCTCACAGAAGAAGATTTTCATCCAAAAAAGACGAATTTTCCATTAAATAAATTAATTTTTTAATTAAATGGTTAAATCTTTCGCTAGAGCAGATAGATTTTTAATTTAAAGTATCAATTAATTAAAATGAATTTGAAACTAAAAAAACTAATTTTTAACTAAATTTTCAAATTTTCAATCAAAGACATAAATTTGTAACTAAAATGATAAAGCTGAAGAAAATGATTTTTTAACAAAAATGGTAATCATTCAACTTAATAGTAGAGTTTTTGATCAAGATGATATTTCAACCAAGAAGATTAATTTTTCTGCCAAAAAAGATAAATTTTCCACAAAAAACAATCTTTCGGTAAAAAGATAAATTTTTAACCAAAAATTAAACAAATTTTAAAATCAGTAGTTGAATTTTTTAGCTAAGAGATGAATTTTGAACCAAACAAATTAATTTTCAGCAAAGTATTTTATCATTCGTTCAAGTAGTTTAATTTTTGATCAAGGAACATGCGTCTTTTAACCAAATAGTTACATTCTGAACAAAATAATAAACTTTTGAACCAAATAGTACAAAAATAATATTAATTAATTTCCACGTGCATTCTAAATTCGGATCATGTTCTTGAGACAAAAGACGATCGTATTTCGTTTCGGGTGAAGGAAAATTCGAACAATTTGCATTCTAGGAAACGATTTATGAAGAATACGTTGTCCCTCGTGTCTTTTGTAGACAATCTAAGTTCAACACCTGTTCCGTCGCGCCGTCATGCGCACGATTAATGCCACGCAAATGGACCTTTCTTGCCAAAAAGCTAAGTGTCTTTAAATAATTGAAAGTACTTAGAGACAATCAACGAATTGGATTCTAAAGTAGCTATGGTCGAGCTGATTAATCAGAAATCTCAAAGTGGAATTCAAAACTTATAAAAGAACAGAGAGAACAAAATTATTTAAAAAAATATTACTATTGTCCTGGTGAAATAGAGATCTGTACGCAGGTCACCACTGATAACCTGCGGCTGCATCCGTCTTTATTAGGAGTACTCGTATTTTTCTAAGAGTTTGGGCAGGGGAGAGCAAAACTGCAGAAAACCACCTTCTGAGTTCAGCCAGTGGTCCAGCCAGTTTTTAGCATAAAATTTCCCTAGAGGTCATTTAGAGCCAACTACACACTAACCGCGGGGTGGGGGATTTTTTGATGATTATGACACAGGGGTGAGGAAAGAATTTTAAAAAATGCTTGAAAAAGTAAAAATTAGTGACTCTATTTTACAAGCAAGTTATCTAAATACAGAATCATACTCTTCCCTTCATTCCCCTCTGTGACAAACTTTTAAAAACATTCCTCTTTTTTCCTGATTTAAAGAAACTTTCTTTTTTTCGTTTTTTTCGCTTAAATGCAAATTCCAGATATTTTTGTTCAAAATTTATTCTTTTTAATCGAAAAGTATACTGATATAGTTTTAGTTACTAATTTATCTATTCTGGTTGAAATTCTACAATAGGATTGAAGGTTCAACCATTTTTTTTGAAATTTTTTTTTTTTAAGTTGAAAATTAATTTTTTAACTAAAAGTTAAAATTATCTGTTTTTCGCTCAAAATAGTTTTTAGTTGAAAATTCTTCTATGTGGTTAAAGATTTTACAATTTTTTTCAAAATTTTTTTTTGCTAAAAAATTAATTTTCTTGAATGAATATTTGATCAATACATGTTTCGCTCAAAATTATTCTTTTTAGTTAATAATTTGACTACTTGGTTCAAAGTTAAATTATTTTGTTGAAAATCAATTTTATTGATTAAGGATTCAATTATTTCGTTTTAATTTTTTTTTCTGAAAATTAATGCTTGGAACTTATAATTCAAATATTCTTTTATTGGTAGAAAATTGATCGTTTTTAGTTAAAAATACAACTATTAGATTTATTAATGACAATTCATCATTTTTATTTTAACTTTTTTATAACTTCATTTGATTGGTTGCAGATATAACTATTTTATTAAAAAAAAAATTTTCTGGAAAATAATCAATTTTTTAACTATAATTTTAACTAATCTATCTTTGGGTTAAAATTATCCTTTTTAATTGATAACTTCAGTACTTGGTTAAAAGTTTAATTACTTTGCTGTAAATTCGTTTTATTGATCAAAGATTGAATTATTTTGTTAAATGTTCGTTTTTTAGGGTTTTTTTTAAATATTAATGTTTGGAACTAAAAATTTAAATATTCTATTATTGGTAGAAGATTGATCGTTTTTAGTTGAAAATACAACCATTAAATTTGTTATTGGCAAAGCATTATTTTTGGTACAAAGTTAAGTTACTTTGTTAAAACTTCATTTTATTGGTTGTAAATTTAACTATTTCCTTTAAGAAAATTTTTTCTCTAAAATAAATTTTTTAACTAAAAATTTAACTAATTTATTTCTCGCTCAAAACTATCCTTTTGAGTTGAAAATTCAACTACTCGGTTGAAAATTGAATTATTTTGTTGAAAATTCATTTTATTGATTCAAGATTAAATTATTTCTTTACTGTTCGCTTTTTTAGGGGTTCGTTGAAAGTGAATTTATGTAACCAAAAATTCTAATATTCTATTTTTGGTAGAAAATTAATAGTTTTTAGTTGGAAATACAAGTATTAAATTTGTTTTTTCTAATTCATAATTTTTTGTTTAAAGTTGAATCACTGAGTTGAAACTTCATTTTATATAATACAGATATAATTATTTATTTAAAAAATTTTTTTCTTGGAAATTCATTGTTCAAATAGAAAATGAACTTATTCATTTCTGGCTCAAAATTACCCTTTTTAGTTGAAAAATCAACTACTTGGTTAAAAGTCAAATTACCTTGTTGAAAATTCATTTCATTGACCAAAGATTTAATTATTTTGTTCAAAGTTCGCTTTTTTGAAGTTTTCTTGAAAATTAATTTTTCAAACTGAAAATTCAAATATTTAATTTTTGGTAAAAAATTGATCGTATTCAGTTGAAAATACAACTATTAAATTTTTTATTTTTAATTCATAATTTTTGGTTTAAAGTTAAATCACTTTGTTCAAACTTCATTTTATTCATCACCGATTTAACTATTCTGTTAAAAAAGATTTTTTTCTCTAAAATTGATTTTTTAACTAAAAATGCATCTAATCCATTTCTCGCCTAAAACTATACTTTTGAGTTGAAAATTTAAATACTTGCTTAACAATGGAATTATTTTGTTAAAAATTAATTTTATTGATCCAAGATTAAATTATTTTGTTTAATTTCCGCTTTTTTAGGGCTTTGTTGAAAATTAATTTTTAGATCCAAAAATTTAAATATTTAGTTTTTAGTAGAAAATTGAAAGTTTTTAGTTTAAAATACAACTATTCAATTACTTTCGTTGACAGAAAATTTTTTTCTTGCAATTATTTTTTTTTAACTTGAACTAATCCATTTCTAACTCAAAATTACTCTTTTTAGTTGCAAATTCAACTATTTGGTTAAAAGTTAAATTACGTTATTAAAAATTTATTTTATTGATCCGAAATTAAATTACTTTGTTAAATGTTCGTTTTCTTAACAGTTTTGTTAAAAATTCATTTTTGGAACTTAAAATTCAAATATTGTATTTTTGGTAAAAAATTGATCGTTTTTAGTTGAAAATACTACTATTAAATTTGTTATTGACAAATCATGATTTTTGGTTCAAAGTTGTTCTACTTTTTTGAAACATAATTTTTTTGGTGACCAAATTCAACGTTTATCTTAAAAAAATTTTTTTTTTAACTTGATTTTTCAACTAAAAATTTAACTAATCTACTTTTGACTCAAAATTATCATTTTGAGTTAAAAATTCAACCACTTGGTTGAAAATTGAATTAATTTGTTAAAAAATCATTTTATTGAACTACGATTAAATTATTTTGTCAAATGTTCGCTTCTTTAAAGCTATGCTAAAAGTTAATTTTTGCATCTAAAAATTCATATATTCTATTTTCGGTAGCAAATTGGAAGTTTTTAGGTAAAAATACAACTTTAAAATTTGTTATTTCCAACTTATAATTTTTGGTTGAAAGTGGAATCACTTTGTTGAAGCTTCATTTTAATTATTACTGATTTAACTATTTTGTTGACAAAAATTTTTTCTTAAAAATTAATTTTTTAAATAAAAATTGAACCAATCCATTTCTGGTTAAAAATTACCCTTTATAGTTGAAAATTCAACTACTCGGATGAAGTTTCAATTACCTTGTCGAAAATTCATTTTATTGAACCAAGATTGAATTATTTTGTTGAATGCTCACTTTTTTGGGGTTTCGATGAAAATCAATTTCTTGAACAAAAATTTCAAATATTCTATTTTTAGTAAAAAATTGATTGTTATTAGTTAAAAATGCAATTATTAAATTGTTATTGACAAATCATAATTTTTGGTTTAAAGTTGAACTACTTTGTTAGAACTTCATTTTTTTATTACAGATTTAACTATTTTTCTAGAAAAGATTTTTTCCATAAAATTAATTTTTTATCTGAAAATTTAACAAATCCATTTCTTGCTCGAAATGATCTTTTTTAGTTCAAAATTCAACTACTTGGTTGAAATTCAAATTATTTTATTATAAATTAATTTCATTGATCTAAGATTGATTTATTTTGTTACATGTTCACTTTTTTAGAGCTTTTGTTAAAAATTTATATTTTGAATTAATAATGTAAATATCCTAAAAACTGAATTTTATATTGAATGTTTTATTTTTCGTAAAAATTGATAGTTTTTAGTTAAACTAATTAAATGTTGCTGTTGCTGAAAAGTAATCTTGCAACTAGAAATTTAACGATTCCATTATTAGTTGAAAATTGATTGTTTCATGTTGAAAATTTAAAAATTTTGTAAAAAATTTAAGTATTTTATTACAAATTCATCATTCTGAGAAAAAATAAAACTTTCTTTAATATTTTTGGGTTAAATATTTAACCTTTTTCTAGGGAATTCGCCTTTTTTGTTTAAAAATGTTCAAATTTCGTTACCATTTTTTTTCTGATTTGACTGAAAAACCTTTACTTTGTGAAAATTCAAATTTTTGGTGGAAAATTCCTTCTCGAATATCTTTTTTTGTCTGGAAGATTTTTACCTATTCGTAAAAATTTTATCTTTTTAGTTAAAAACGTAAATGTCTAGTTGAAAATTATTCTTTTTTTTGTAACAAATTTAACTATTTTGTTAAAAAATTTATCTGTTTTGTTTGAATTAAACTATTTTGGCTCAAAATTAAAATCCATGTTCAGTTCCAATATCAGCTATTGAATTTTTTTGTTGAGAATTCATCTTTTTGGTTACCTTTGCTTGTTTTTGATTTGTATTTTGTTGTTGAAATTTTCTTTTATTGAATTTATAACAACTTGTTTAAAAGATAAAATTTTATGTCGAAAATTCATTTTTTTAAGACTTATAATTTTAGTTAAAAATCCAACTTATTCACTAACAATTTCATTTTGTTTAGTAATCCAGCAATTTTGTTAAAAATTTAACTGTTTTGTTATACATTCATTATTTGTATAGGAAATTCATCCTTTTAGATTGAAAATGCCAGTGGTTTCTTAAAAAATTAGTCTTTTTTTCTTGAAAATCCAACTATTTGCTCACAAAGTCAAGTATTTTGTTGAAAATTTGTCCATTTGCTTGAAAGTTCTACTCCTGGGTTATAAATTAAATTGTTCTACTATTAACATATTTTTTGTTTAACTTTTTGTTTAAAATGTAATCACTTTGTTAAAAGTGCAACTATTTTGTTAAAAAGAAAAAATTTTTGTTGAAAAATGCGACTGCTTCGTTAAAAATTTGTGGTTTGAGATTGAAAATTTATCCTTTTTCGTAGAAAAGTTCTTGGTTGAAAAAGCAACTGTCTTCTAAGGAATTTGTCTTTTTGCTTTGAAGATTTTTCTGTTCTTTTTTATAAATTTAACTGTTTTTTGTTGCAGCTAATTCTTTATTCATACAAATTCAACAGTTTAGTTAAAAATTCATCTGTGAATTCAACAAAAAAAAAAATTTGTTTGAAAACCTACCTTACACCTCCGAATAACATTATTACAATAATCATAATTCTAGCGTACTTTAGAAAATTTATAAAAGCAATAACTGCATCTGCATATCTTAACTGATAAGTAAAACATTACATACACTTTTATACAATATTTTCACACTATTAAGTATTATATTTTAGATCACGTATAAGAATTGTGTATAATTTACGATAATTTTCAACTTTTCTTCACGCTTTAATGTGTTAAATACATTTAATACCGGCTTGGCAAGCTGTTTGAAATGATACGTCTCGGTATTACGGTTATTATAAATAAGCATGGTTTCCACCTCGTCATGTTACCTGTCTTGTGTTCATTAAATCCAAGTAGGTAGAATCTGAACAAAAAAGTAATATAAATTAGTTACGAGTTCTGTTTCGCTATATTATAGAAACTATCAGATCGTCAGGTGAGTTAAAGAGTGTCATATCGTTCACTATACACATAATTTCTTATTACTATGTCTTCAACTCACTTGGCTATCTAAACGAGTCCGGTTACGATAAGTACTACGGACTTAAAACGTTGCCAGAGATTTCACTATACACTAACAATATAAAGGTTCGAGATGATTTAAAAAATATAACAGAAAATGAAAATAACTGATGCAGAAGTTGATATTTGATTCTTTCATGATCCAAATGAAATCTTCTTTCCTGTGTAACATTTAATGTACCAAATTCATAACACAAAGGAGCTCAGACATAAAAATTAGATTTTCAACTACCTTTTTTTTGGCTTAACAGAGAAAATTATATAACAAAAAAAAGTAAAAGGAAGGAAAAAGTCAACACAAACCAACTAATACTGAAGAACAAATATGGTTGAAAGCCTACTTAAACTTCCTCATCAAGGACTATTCACAGCAAAACTACTAGTATGAGCAATTAAAACTTATATTAATTGGAACACAAGAAAGCTCACAAATCAAAATTAGATATCAAACTACAGCCTTTCCATCTCATTAGAGAAAATTATATAGCAAAAGAGAAAAGGTGAAGAAAAAGGAAAGATTCAACCAAAATCAACTACTAATGGAGGACCAACATGCTACAAAGCCAGTTTTGACTTCCTTATCAGAGATTATCTGTAGCGAAACTACTGGTACCAATAATAAAAATCCTAAGTTGTTTAAAACAGAAAAAAACTCGCAAATGAAAAATATATTTCCAACTAGCCCCCTTCTGACTCATTAGAGACAATTAAATGAATAAAATAAAAAATAAGGAGTAAAAGGAAAGAGTCAACCAAAATTAACTACTGCTGAAAACCAACAAGTTCCGAACCCAATTTCGACTTGCTCATTAGGAATTATTGATAGAAAAACTAATAATATAAACAACAGAATAAAACTGTATGTTAATTGAAATGCAGGAAACTTACATTTTAAAATTAGATATCCACCATCTCCTACTTGTCTTATAAGAGACAATTACATAACAAACAAAAAAGCAAAAAAAGGAATGAGTCAACCAAAATCAACTACTAATGAAGAAAAAACATGGTTTAAAAACAATTTTGACTTCCTAATAAGGAATCATAAATAGGAAAACTACTGGTAAAAACAACAAAACCTTATATTATACAAAACAAAATTGAGCTTACAAATCAAAATAAGATTTCCAGCTGCCTCCTTTTCAGCTCATTTGAGACAAATATGTAAAAAAGGAAAAATAGTAAGTAAAAGCAAAGAGACAAGCAAAATTGACTATAAATTAAGAATAAACATGGTCTCATGCCAATCTAGAGATCCTTATCAGAAGTTATTAGTAGAAAAACTAATGATATGAACAACAGAATAGAACCGTATGTTCAAAACACAAGAAGCTCACATTTCAAAATGAGATTTTCAGCTACCTTCTTCCTGTCTCATTAAAGACAATTATATAACAAAAGAAAGAAAGAAAGAAAAAGAAAAGAGCTAACCAAAATCAACTACTAATGGAGAACCAATATGATTAGGTTAGGTTAGGTTGCAAAGCAGCATTAACCTGTACATCGGCCCTTCAAGTGTCTCTTCAAATAATATTTGTTGTTGGCATCTTAACAAAGATCTATTATTATTGTTTAAAGGCAATTTCAACTTCTGGTAAGGACAACAAAACCTTCTGTTATACAAAACAAAATTAAGCTTGCAGATCAAAATTAGATTTCCAACTACCTCCTTTTTAGCCTACTCAAATGATATGAAAAATAAAAAAAAGAAAAGAAGGAAAAGTGTTAACAAAAATGAACTGGTACTAGAGAACCAACATAGTTCGTGGCTAATTTAGACTTCCTCATCAGGGATTATTTGTAGCCAAACTACTGGTATAAACAACAGAACCTTGTATTAATTATAAAACAAAAAACTTATAAATTAAAAATTATATTTTCAACTACCTCCTTTCTGGTTCATTTGAGACAAGTATGTGATAAAAGAAAAAGAGGAAGTAAAAGGAAAAGGACAACCATAATCAACTACTATAGAAAACCAACATGATTCAAAGCCAATTTTGTCTTTTTCATCAGAAGTCATTTATAAAAAAATCACTGGTGAGAACAATAAAACTTTATATCAATTTAAATTAAAAAAGCTCACGAATGAAAATTATATTGCTAACTATCTACTTTCCGGCTCATTCAAGACAATTATATACAAAATTAAAAAAAGGAAAAAAAGAGAAAAATCAACTTAAATTGTCAACCAACATGGTTTTAAACCAATTTAGACTTCCTCATCAGGGATTATTTATAGCAAAACTACTGGTATGAGCAACAGAACCTTGAATTAAAAAATAGCTCCTAAATCAAAAATTAGATTTTCAACTACCTTCCTTCTGGTTTATTTGAAATATTTATGTGATAAAAGGAAAAGAGGAAGTGAAAGAAGAGAGTCAACCAAAAATAACTACTACTGGAGAACCAACATAATCCGATCCCAAATTAGACTTTCTTTCTAAGAGTTATTGATAAGAAAACTACTAGTAGCATAACACAACCTTATAATAATAAAAACTCAATAAGCTTACAAATCAAAATTAGATTTCCAACTACTTCCATCCAGCCCATTTGAATGATATGAAAAATGAAGAAAAGAAAAGAAGGAAAAGTGGTAACTAAACTGAACTGGTCCTGGAGAACCAGCATGGTTCGAAGCCAATTTAAAATTCCTTATCATGGATTATTTTTAGCAGAACTACTGGCATAAACAACAAAACCTTTGTATTTATTAAAAAACAAAAAAGCTCACAAATCAAAAATGATATTTTCAACTACGTTATTTCTGGTTCATTTGAGACAAGTATGTGATAAAAAAAAGGAAGTGAAAGGAAAGAGACAACTGAAATCAACTATTAATAGAGAACCAACATGGTTGAAAGCCAATTTCGTCTTTCTTATCAGGAGTCATTTATAGGAAAATTACTGTCAAGAACAATAATTTTATAATAATTTAAATAAAAAAGCTGATTAATAAATATTTTTGCCAACTATCTACTTTCCGGCTCATCAGAGACAATTAAATGAAAATTAAAAAAAAAGATAGAAAGGAAAGAATCATCCTGAATGGACAATCAACATGGTTTGAAGCCAATTTAGACTTCCTCATCAGAGGTTATTTATAGCAAAAATACTGATATGAGCAACAAAACCTTGAAATAATTAAAAAACATAAAAGCTCTTAAATCAAAAATGTGATTTTCAACTACCTGCTTTCTGGTTGATTAAAAAAAATTATGTGATAAAAGGAAAAGTGAAAGTGAAAGGAAAGTGTCAACCAAAATTAGGTTCTACTGCAGAACTAACATAATTCGATACCAAATTAGACTTCCTCACTGAAAATTATTAATCAAAAAACTACTAATATGAATAACAAAACCTTATATTAATTAGAACCCAAAAAGCTTACAAATCAAAATTATATTTCAAACAACCTTCTTTTTGCCTCATCAGACACATTTATGTAACACAACAAAAAAAAGAAACAAGAAGGTAAAATTAAACCAAAATTAGCTACTGCTGTAAAAACAACATGTTTCAAAGATAAATCAAACCTTCTCATCAGGAATTATTAATAGGAAAACTACCTTTATAAACAATAGAATTCATATAAGTTCAGACACAAACAGCTTACAAATGAAAATCAGACCTTCAACTACATTCTTTTCTGCTCATTACAGACTATTTTATAACAGATGGAAAAAAAGCAAAAACCTAGACAAAATAAACTTGTAATAAAAAACCAACATAGTTCAAAGCAATTTTACACTTCCTTATCAGGAATAACTGATAGGAAAACTACTGGTGAGAGCAATAAAACCTTACATTGATTAAAATACAAAAAAGCTCATAGGTCGAAATTATATTTTCAACTACCTCCTTTTTGGCTTATTCAAGACAATCATAAAATAGATGAAAAAAAGGAATTAAAAAAAAAATTAAACAAAATGAACAGGTACTCAAGAATCAACATGGTTCAAAGACAGTTCAGACATCCTAATCAGGAATTATATAAAGAAAAACTACTGGTATAAACAGCAGAACCTTGTTATAATTAAAACACAAAAAAGCTCAAAAATCAAAATTACATTTTCAACTTCTTCCTTTCCAGCTCCTTCAAGACGATTATACAACAAATGAAAAGAGAGTATAAGGAAGAAAAAGTCAACCGAAATTAACTACTACTTAGAAACCAACATGATTCGAAAACAATCTTGAATTCCTTTTCGGAAATTATTGATCGGAAAATTAATGGTAAGAACAATAGAACGCTTTATATTAATAAAATACAAAAAGCTCACAAATCAAAACTGGGCGTCCAATTATCTCCTTTCTGGCTCATTCGAGACAACTACACAAGAAAAAAAAATTGAAGAGGGAAAAGTTTAAACAAAAATAAACTGGGACTGGAAAACCTACATGGTTTAAAGCCAACTTAGACTTCTTTATGAGAGGTTTTTTACAGAAAAACTACTGGTATAAACAACAGAATCACACCTTATGTTTATTAAAACACAAAGAGCCTAAAAATAAAAATTACATTTTCAACTTAATAATGAAACTTTATGATAATTAAAACACAAATGAGATCACAGATCCAAACTAGATTTCCAACTACTTTCTTTCTAAGTTATAAGTGACAATTATGTAATAAAAGAATGAGGAGGCGTTACAGAAAAGTGTAAACCAAAATTAACAAGGTACTACTGGAGGATAAACATGGTCTGATGCCAATTTAGACTTTCTTATCAAGAATTATAGATAGGAAAACTACTGATATGAACAACAAAATAACACCTTATGTTCATTAATACACAAAAAGCGTACAAATCGAAATTAGATTTTTAACTTAACATTAAAACTCTATAATAATTTCAAAAAAAATTACACCACAAATCCAAAGTAAATTTCCAACTACCTCCTTTCTGGGTTATTAGTGACAATTATGTA
>JAUELO010000359.1:909238-924772 GCA_032357855.1 Amphibolips quercusostensackenii
AGCTCAGATGAGAAAGAGTCAGAGGAAGAAAGAGAACAAGGCTCGAATAAGAGGGAAGGTACGAAAGCAGAAGCAAGACCGGGAGAAGGGCTAATATCGGAACATCGACGGTCCAAGTCGACTTGGGATTCGAGCGAGCTGGATGTTTAATTAGGAGCCAACGTTAACCGTGCGGCTCAACTACTCCAAGTATCATGGAGAAGAAAGAGAAGGAATGCCTGAGAAAGATAGGTGAAACCTAAAGGACAGGAGTCATCTTATACTGGGTGAATCTCTCACACAGGAATTTGAACAATTTCACTTTGCACTAATTACAAGATAATTATTTTATTAATTAAGGTATATTAATTAGTCAGTGATTGTCAGTGGGGTTATAGAGTCCCGATCCCGAATAGTATACTTATTATAACTATCAGGAAAATACAGACCTAAAATTATTTCTAAATTCTAAAACCCAAAGTAAGATTGTAGGATTTATATTGACAAACAAACCCTACATTTTTAGAATTTGAGCGAGCTCTACTACTACAAGTAATAATATGAAACAAAATGTCTGAAAAGGATAGGTGAAAGCCCTAAAGGCTATGAGTCATCTTGTACTAAGTGCATCTTCCATATAGGGATTCACACAATTTTAATTGACGCTAATTACACGATAGTTATTTTATTAATTAGGACCTATTGATTCAAATAATTAGGTAACTAGCCTTATTTGGTCACGACCTGGATCAGTATACTCATAATGACCTTCAAGAAAAAATAGTCCTGAAAATATTTCTGAATTCTTGAACATAAAAGAAGATAGTGTGATTTATATTGAAAAGCAACCTCTAAATTCATGAGAAAATGGAATCCGGCTGCCTGATTGAATGCACAAAGTTAAGAGCTTTTAAATGGTTCCTAAAGGGTTAGTCTTCCAACTGGAAATGGTTCCTGTTTGAATGTTAGTATAACATAAGGGCCTAGCCCATAATTTAAGATAATGAGATTATTGGCTTTAAAAAAATCAAAAAAATTCTCATGCACATCCTGAAAAAAGGAGTTTTTTAATAATTTTACTTAAAATTTATTTTGTTTGCATGCTAAGCGTTACCCTCGAGCACAAAAAAATTCCATCTCCATTTGCTCACAACCTAATACTATTTTTTAATTTAACTTTTTTTGTATCGATTTAGATTGAAATTACCTATAAAATGCGCTTCCAAATCAAGAAACTAAATTTTTTATAGAACGAAGCAAATGTCACATTTCTAGTTTTTTTATCGAGAAATATTACCACGAGGAGTTAGATAAAATTGATAAGTAAAATTTTCGACTTGCGAAGGACAACTGGAATTGGAAAAAACTAACCGTGTATCTTTGTTTTCGAAACTATAGACTGAATATTTTTATAAAACCTATTAAGTTTTATAACAGAACCGAACAAGTGTCACATTTTTAGCAATAGTTTTTGATAGCAGAAGGCTAAAAATGTAAGCTTTGTCTGTTTCTATAAAAAATTCAATTATTAGGTTCAAAGACGAAGGTTTCCGATAGGCAAAAGCTGGAAAAAGTGACACTTGTTTGGTTTTATCATAAAATCTAGTTTCTGGGTTCGAAAACGGAGATAGACGTTTAGTCTACTCAAATTTTGGTTTGTGATTGCCTAAACATCCGAAAAAGCTTAGAAATTTTTTCTCAACACAATTTTATACTTTCATTCCAAAAACAAAATGAAAAATAAAAATTCGTCAGACTGGACGTCTGCAACTTTATCACAATAAAATTTTTCATAAAAGAACAAGGATACTTTCAGGATATATTTGGGCAGAATGGATAAAATGGGATCAATTCAGAATAAAATAAGTGAAAAATGGTTAGTGCCCTGTAAAGAGAAAATATAATGAGCAGAATCATACAGGCTTACAATAAAATAGAAAAGAATGGAAGATAGATTAAAAACAAATAGGATTGAAGTAGAAAGGGATACAAATGGAAAAAGTTATAGTATAAAGGAATTTTGATTTGTTGTACAAAAAACGTTCGTTTGTATATGAAGGAATTTTGATACTCTTAATTAACGTTGTTGGTTAACAATAATTTATTTAGGCTTTTGTATATTCTGCACCAGCATCGCTGGTTGAGAATATAAAGAAATGTTGATATTCTGTAGCAACAACGTTTGCTTGATAATGTCAAGGAATTTCGATATTCTGAGCCAACAATGTTGATTAAGAATATAAGGGAATGATGATACGAGTATTTCTATTCTTAAGAACAACAAAGTTGTTGTATTCTGAACAAACAACTCTGGTTGAAAATATAGAGGAATTTTGATATCCTAGACTAACAAAGTTCGTTAAGAATACAAAGTATTTTTGTACAGAAATATTAATATACTGGATCAACAACGCTGGCCAAGCTTATAAATAAATTTTGATGTACTTGACCACAACATTGCAACAGAAAATATAGGAAATTTAATGTACTTAACAACGTCAGATAAGAATATGAAGAAATTTTATTGTTTGAGAACAACAACGACGGTCATGAATGTATGGCAATTTTAATAATTTTGAATCAACAATTTTTTTAGAAATATAAAAGGTTTTAGTATTCTGGATCAACTACGTTTGTTATTAATATAAAGGAATTTTGATATTGCAAGAGAACAAAGTTGGTTTTAAATATACAAGAGGGTTTCGATATTTTGGCCCAAAAACATTGTTTAATAATATAAAGAAATTTTGATACCCTTTGCTAACAACATTAGTTAATAATATAAAGGAATTTTTTACTTCCTAGGCCAGCAGCGTTGGTAAAGAATATTAAGCATCTTGATATTCTGTACCAACAATGTTACTTGAAAATGTAAATGAATTTAGATATCCTGCATTAAGAACGTTGGTTAAGAATATAAAAGATTTTTATTTCGGACCAACAACTTTGGTAAAGAATATAACAAGTCTTGATATTAAGGAACAACAATGTTGGTTATGAATAAAAAAAATTATGATATTCTGTACCAGTAAAGTTGGCTAAGAATATAAAACAATTTGGATATTTTGGGCTAGCAAGGTTTCTTGAGAATATATAGAAATATCGATATTCTGGACAAACAATTTTGGTTACAAATATGAATGAAGTTTGATATTCTATATCAATACTTTGAACCAACAAGGTTAGTAAAGAATACAATGTGTCTTGATATTCTGGACGAACAATGTTGGTTTTGAATATAAAAGAAATCTGATATTCTTTAGTAACAAAGTTGGTTAGGAATATAAAAGAACTTTCAAATTCTGGACCAACAAATTTCGTTAAGAATATAACGGAATTTTAATCTTCGGACTAAAAAAGTTTTGTGAAGAATATATAGAAATATTGAAATACTGGACCAACAACGTTGGTAAAGAATATAATACGTCTTGATATTTTGACCAAGAATGTTGGTTATGAATATAAAAGGATTCTGACATTCTGCATCAAAAAATTTGGCGAAGAATCCTCGTATAAAGGAATTTTAAAACTCTGGGCTAGCAAAGTTTGTTAAGAATATTTATAAATATTGATATTCTGGACCAAAAATTTTGGTTAAAAATATAAATGAATGTTGATATTCTATATCAATAACATTGGTTAAGAATATATAGGATTTGTATAATTTGGACCAACAACTTTAATGAAGAATATAATGAGTCTTGATATTCTGGACCAACAACGTTAATTATGAATATAAAAAAATTTTGATATCCGCAAACAGCGTTTGTTAAGGTCATAAAGAATTTTGATACTTGAAACCAACAAAGTAAGTGAAGAATATGATGAGTCTCAATATTCTGGTCTGACAATGTTGGTGTTGAATATAAAACAATTCTGATATATTTTAGTAACAAAGTTAATCCTAAATATAAAAGAATTATGATATTTTTGAGAGACAAAGTGGGTCAGGAATATGAAAGAATTTTCTAATTCTTAAATAAGAAATTTTGTTAAGAATATAACGAAATTTCAATTTCCTGTGCCAACAAACTTTCTGACGAATATACAGATATATCAATATGCTGGACTCACAACGTTGGTTAAAAGTATAAGGAAGTTTTGATATACTGGATCACAACGTTGCATAATAATATAAGGAAATTTTGATATCCTAGACCAACAATGTTTTTTAAGATTATAAGGATTTTTATACTTTGGACCAACAAATTATGAATATGAAAGAATTTTGATATCCCTGAACAACAACGTTTGTTAAAATCATAAAGGACTGTGATACTTTGAACCAACAAGGTTAGTAAAAAATATCATAAGCCTTAATATTTTGTACTAACGATGTTATTTTGAATATAAGGTAATTCTGATATTCTTTAGTAACAAAGTTGGTTAGGAATATAAAAGAATTTTCAAATTCTGGACCAACAAATTTATTAAAAAATGTAACGGAATTTTGATCTTCTGGACTAAGAAAGTTTGTAAAGATTATATAAAAATATTGATATTCTGGACCAACAACGTTGGTTGAAAATATAAAAGAATTTTGATATACTGGACCACAACGTTGGATGAGAATATGAAGTAATTCTGATATCCTAGACCTACAATATTTGTTCAGATTAAACATAATATTTATACTTGGGTCCAATAAAGTTGGTAATGAATATAATAAGTCGACATTTTGAACCAAAAACGTTGGTTATAAATATGAAAGAATTTTGATATTTCCGAACAACAACGTTTGTTAAGATCATGACAGATTGTGATACTTTGAACCAACAAGGCTAGTAAAGAATTTCATGAGTCTTGATATTCTGGACTAACGATGTTGGTTTTAAATATTAAATAATTTTAACATTCTCTAGGAACAAAGTTATTTAGAAATATAAAAAGATTTTCAAATTCTGAACCAACAAATTTGGTTACGACTATAACTGAATTTCGATCTTCTTGTCTAACAAAGTTTGTAAAGAATATATAGATATATTGAAATACTGTACCAAGAGCCTTGGTAAAGAATATAATACCTTATGATATTTTGAACAAAAATATTAGTTATAAATATAAAAGAATTTTGACATTCTGCACCAACAAAGTTGGCAAAGAATATAAAGAAATTTCAATACTCAGGGCTAGCAAAGTTTGAAAAGAATATATACAAATATTGACATACTTGACTAACAACTTTGGTAAAAAATATAATGAGTCTTGACATTTTGGACTAAAAACGCTGGTTATGAATATCAAAAAGATTTATTATCCCTGAAAAAAACGTTTGTTCAGATTATAAAGGATTTTGGTGCTTTGAACCAAAAAGTTCAGTAAAGAATAGGGTAAGTCTTGATATTCTGGATTGATAATATTGGTTTTGAATATAAGAATTCTGATATTCTTTAGTATCAAAGTTGGTCAAAAATATGAAAGAATTCTGATATTCTTTAGTAACAAAGTTGGATAGGAATATGAAAGAATTTTCGGATTCTGAACCAAAGAATTTTAAAATTCTGAACCAAAGAATTTGGTTGAAAGTATAACGGAATTTTGATCTATTGGACTGAGAAAGTTTGTACATATTATATGGAAATACTGATATACTGGACATACAACGTCGGTTGAAAATATAAAAGAATTTTAATATCCAAGACAAACAATGCTTGTTAAGATTAAAAAATATTTTTACATAATGGACCAACAAGGTTGGTAAAGAATATAATAAGTCTTGACATTCTGGACCAACAACGTTGGTTATAAATATGAAAGATTTTTGATATCCCCGAACAGCAACCTTCGTTAAGATCATAAAGGATTGTGATACTTTGAACCAACGAGGTAAGTAATGCTATCATGAGTCTTTATATTCTGGACTTGCGATGTTGGTTCTGAATATGAAAGAATTCTGATATTCTTCAGTAGCAAAGTTGGTTAGGAATATGAAAGAATTCACAAATTTTGAACCAACAAATTTAATTAAGAATAAAACGGAATCTTGATCTTTTAAGCTAACAAAGTTTGTAAAGAACGTATAGGAATATTGATAGACTGGACCAACAACATTGATTAAAAACATGAAGGAATTTTGATATACTGGACCAACAATGTTCTTCAAGATTATGAAGGATTTTTATACTATGGACTAACAACGTTGATAAAGAATATAATAAGTCTTGATATTCTGGCCCAAAGATGTTTATTTAAGCATAAAATAATTCTGATTTTCCTTAGTAACAAAGCTGTTCAGAAATATGAAAGAATTTTCAAATTCTAGACCAACAAATTTGTTGAACAATATAACGGAATTTTGATCTTCTGAACTAAGAAAGTTTGTAAAGATTATATGGTAATATATATACTGTATCAATAACGTTGGTTAAAAATATAAAAGAACTTTGATATACTGGACCAGAACTTTAAATAAGAATATAAAGGAATTTCGATATCCTAGACCAACAATCTTTATTAAGATCAAAAAGGATTTTCATGCTTTGAACCGACAAAGTTAATAAAGAATATAATGAGTCTTGACATTCTGGACCAACAGCGTTGGCCATGAATATGAAAGAATTTTGATATTCTAGAACAACGGCGTTTGTTGAGATCATAAAGGATTTTAATATTTTTAACCAACGAGGTTAGTAAAGAATATCATCAGTCTTGATATTCTAGACTAACGATGTTGGTTTTAAATATAAAAGAATTCTGATATTCTTTAGTAACGAAGTTGGTTAGAAATATGAAAAAATTCTCAAATTCTGAACCAACAAATTTGGTTAAGTATACAATGGAATTTTTAAATTATGGACTAAGATAGTTTGTAAAGATTGTATAGAAATATTGATATACTGTATCAACAACGTTGGTTAAAAATATAAAAGAATTTTGATATACTGGACCACAACATTAAATAAAAATATAAATAGGTTTTAATATCCTAGACAAAGAATGTTTGTCAATTTAAAAAAGAATTTTTATACTGAAGACCAACAAAGTTGGTAAAGAATATAATAAGTCTTGACATTTTGGACAAACAACGTTGGTTATAAATATAAAAGAATTTTAGTATCCCTAAACAACAACGTTTGTTAAAATCAAAGGATTGTGATACTTTGAATTAACAAGGCTAGTAATGATTATTATGAGTCTTGATATTCTGGACTAACGATGTTGATTTTAAATATAAAAGAATTCTGATATTCTGCAGTAGCAAAGTTGGTTAGGAACATAAAAGAATTTCAAAATTCTGAGCCAACAAATGTGCTTAAAAATATAAAGGAATCTTGATCTTCTGAGCTAACAAAGATTGTAAAGAACATGCAGGAATATTGATAGACTGGACTAACAACGTTGGTTAAAAATATGATGGCATTTTAATATACTGACAACAACGTTGGATGAAAATATAAAGGAATTTTTATATCCTAGACCAACAATGTTTGTCAAGATCATAAAAGATTTTTATACTTTGGACCAACAAAGTTGGTGAAGAATATAATAAGTCTTGATATTCTGGCCCAAAAATGTTGAATAAAAATATGAATGAATTTTGATATCTTAGACCAACAACGTTGGCTAAGAATAAAAAAGATTTTTTCACTCCATACAAAATGATCGTAAAGAATATAATACGTCTTGATATTCGGGATTAACAATGATGGTTGAGCATAATACAGGAATTTTGATTTTCGGGGGCTAGCAAAGTTAGTGAAGAATATAGCGGCTGTTTATATATTACATAAGCACTTTTAAAATCACTTTTATGCCTCCTCCCCCCTTTTATCAACAATAAGCTTTTTCTATACGACCCTTGATATTACGTAAGATTTGTTTGACCCTTCTCCCTCATTATTTTTGCTCAGGACATATAACCTTAGATTAAAGAAAAAAAACACTATTATTTTAGCTAAACGTAAAAGTATTCATTGTTTCATGGATAAAAATTATTTCATATATAATAGATTGACGGATTCTTAGTAGCCGCAAGATTTAAAAATGATTTTTGTAGACAATGCAAAATCTTACGTAAGATTTCAATTTTACCCCCTTACCCTATGTAAGGAACAGTAAAAAAATTACAAAGACCCCCCCCTTGCCGCAAATTTCTTACCAAATACTTCAACAGCCTTATACAGAGATATTGATATACTGGACCAACAACGTTGGTTAAGAATATAAAGGAATTTTGATATACAGGACCACAGCGTTGAATAAGAATATAAAGAATTCTTTATACCTTGGACCAACAACATAAGTAAAGAATATAATGAGTCTTGATATTCTAAATCAACAATGTTGGTTAAAATATAGGTAAATTTTGATATCCTAGGACAACTATGTTGATTAAGAATATACAGGACCTTTGTACTTTGGCCCAACAAAGTTGGTAAATAATATAATGGGTCTTGATATTCTGGATCAACAATGTTGGTCATGAATATAAAAAAGTTCTGATATTCTGAACTAACAAGGTTGGTTAAGAATATCATACAATTTTTAAGTTCTGGACCAAACAACCTACTTAAGATTAGAAAGGTATTTCGATCTTCTGCGCTAACAAAGTTGGTTAATAATATAAAAGACTTCAAAACACTTGACCAACAAAGTTAGTTAAAAATATAAAGGATTTTTATACTTCAAACCAACAACGTGGTAAAGAATATAATAGGTCTTTATATTCTGGACCAACAATGTTGGTTATGAATATAAAAGAAGTCTGATATTCTGTATTAACAAGGTTCTTTAGGGATATAAAAATATTTTCAAATACTAGACAAACAATGTTTGCCAAAAATATAAAAGAATTTTGATCTTCTAAATTAAAAAATTTGATCAGAATGTATAGAAATA
Source organism: Amphibolips quercusostensackenii (assembly GCA_032357855.1). Taxonomy (NCBI): domain Eukaryota; kingdom Metazoa; phylum Arthropoda; class Insecta; order Hymenoptera; family Cynipidae; genus Amphibolips; species Amphibolips quercusostensackenii. The sequence goes on from JAUELO010000359.1 coordinate 918,056, forward strand.
ATTATATACTGAATCAACAACGTTGGTTAAGAATACAAAAGAATTTCAATGTTTTGGACAAACAATGCTGGTTAAGAATATGGAAAAATTTTTATATTTTATACCAGCAACATTGGTTAGAAAAATAGACCAATAGCTATATTCTGTTCTAACAACGTTGGTGTGAAATTCAAGGAATTTTATATTCTGGGCCAACAATGTTAATTAAGAATATAAAGAAATAATGATACGAGTATTGGACCAACAACGTTTTTTAAGAATACAAAGTAATGTTGATATTCTAGACCAACAAATTTGGTTAAGAATATAAGGGAATTTTCATATTTTGTACCAACAGCTTTCGTAAATAGTATAAAGTAATGTTGATGCTCTGGACCGACAACGTTGGATAAGAATATAAAGTAATTTTTGTATACCAGACCAAAAACGTGGGTTAAAAATAATATTTTTAGGAATTCAGATTAGGTAGAACAACGAACGTTCGCTTAAATTAGAGAAAATTTTTGTATTTTGGGCAAACAACCTTGATAAATAATATGATGCTCGTTGATAATCTAAAATAAAAATCTTGGTTAAAAATATAAATGAATTTTGATATCCTGAATCAATAACGTTGGTTAGAAATATGCAGCTTTTTTATACTTTGGACCAACAAGGTTTGTAAAGAATAAAGTAGGTTTTGATATTCTAGGTAAAAAATATTAATCAAGAACATAAAAGAATTCTAATATTCTGTACCAGCATAGTTGTTTCATACATACAAGAGTTTTAAAATACTTAACCAAAAAAAGTTGCTTAAGAATATAAAGGAATTTTTAAATTTTGGGCTAAAAAAGTTCGTTAAGAATATGTGAAAGTATTGATATGCTAGACCAACAACATTGGTTAAGAACATGAAGGAAGTTTGATATTTTAGGGCAACAATGTTGTTTAAGAATATAAAGAAATCATGATACAAGTATTCTTAGCCAACCATATTTGTTAAGAATACAAAGAAATGTCCATATTCTGGACAAACATGGTTGGTTAGGAGTATAAGGGAATTTCTATACTCTGAACTAACAACGTATTGCTAAAATATAAAGCAAATTTGATGTTTAGGACTAACAACGTTGGTTAAGAATAATATGAAAACGAATTTTGATAACTTAGACCAACAGCGTTTGTTAAGGTTATTCAGGGTTTTTAAACTTTAGACCAACAACGTTGGTAAAGCATATAATGTGTTTTGATATTCTGGATCAACAATGATAGTTGTGAATATGAAAGTATTCTGATGTTCTGCACCATTAAAGCTGGTTAGGAACATGAAAATTTTTTTGAATTTTGGACCAACAAATTTGGTTTAGAATATAAAGAAAGTTTAATGATCTGGACTAACAAAGTTGGTTAAGAATATACAAAAATATTGATATAATGAACTACCAACTTTGGTTAAGAATATAAAGGATTTTTATACTTGAGACCAACAATGTTGGTCAAGGATAAAATGGTTCTTGATATTCAGGACCAACAATGTTGATTAAAAATATAAATGAGTTTTGATACTCTAGACCAACCACGTTGGTAAAGTATAAACTGTGTCTTGATATTCTGGACCAACAACGTTGGTTATGAACATAAAAGAATTTTCAAATTCTGGACCAACAACGTTAGTTAATATTGTGAAGGAATTCTGATGTACTAAATCAAAACGTTAGATATGAATATAGAGAATTTTGATGTTTTGAACCAGCAATGTTAGTGATAAATATAAGAGAATTTTGATATTCTGCACCAAGAAAGTAAATTCAGAACATAAAGGAATTTTGATATTCTGGACCAAGAAGGTTTGTTAAGATTACGAAATAATTTTGATATCCTAGACCGAAAACGTTGGTTAGAAATATGGGGGATTTTGATATTCTGGACAAACAACGTTCGTTGATGATATAAAGGATTTTGATATTGAGGACCAACAACACTGGTGAAGAGTATAAAGAAATTTCAAAATGCTGGACCAACAACATTGGTGAAGAGTATGAAGGAATTTTTAAATTTTCTACTAACACAGTTGGTGAAGAGTATTATTCAGACGGGTGCTTTTAATTTGTTTGCGATGTTGGAGAATCACCCAGTATAAAATAAGAGGATGGAAGGGGATCGAGCGTGTACGTAGAAGGTGAAGGGTTTCGTGAAGCAAAAAACAGGTATAGAATTATAGAGACCCTCAACTCCACCTCCGATTGACCTCGGGCGCCACCCCATTGACTCTTACACTCTCAGCTTATCCACCTCCATCACCCCTGTAAGACCCCACGAAGGCGAAGAAGGCGTACACACAGTAAAAGAACACGCCACGAAATTGTTTGCGATTTTGTTTTAACCAAATGGCAGAACCACAGCCATCTCGATCGACTCATCGATTTCTCACACTACCCTCTCTATAGAGTATAGCCTCTACATCTCACACTTTTGCCTCTTCTACCTATCGCTCTTCATATCAGCCTCCTCTCTTTGCATCCATGTTCTCGTTCTTTTTCTCGAGAAAACTCGAAACTTAAGGATTAAGCAAACAAAAAAAGCGTTACAAAACAGAACAAAAGAAAATAAGAGCGGCCAAACTGAAGCTTTTCGAAATGGAAAGGTTTTTTTAGGGTGGCTGCTCAAACTTGAGAAAGAAATATAATTACAGGCTGTTTTTCAGGTTTCTTGGTTAAGAATGACATTCTTTGCGGTTCACTTTGAAAAAAGTATATCGATAATTATTTAACAGTAATAACTTTATCCTATACGATTTCAACATAATTAAACATTTCGGAACTTTCAGGAAAAATAGAATTCAAATTACTGTGAATGTGATCTCAGACTTTACAGCCCAAAATATCCTTCTATTAAAACGTCAACTAGGTCGTTAAAATCTTCCCTTTCCATAATTTTGTGTCCTTCCTCTCCTCGCAACACTTCTTCTAATTTTCCCTTCTCTACTTTCCCTACCACACCTCGAAAAACTTTTCCTAATTCCCCTTCTCGCCCCCTACCCTCACCCTACTTCCCCATTCCCCTCACTTCCCTAACTTTTTCTAATTTACATACCCTCTATCTTCTTTCCGTCATTCATCATCTCTCACTTCCTGCACCAACACTTTCCCTACTCCCCCTCCTTCACGTCTTCTTAACTATGAAACTATATGTGGGCTGTAAAATCCTGAAAAGATGGATTGACAACCAAATAGTTGAATTTGCTGCCGGAAAAATCAATTTCTAAACAAATAATTAAATTAAGAACTAAACAGTTGATCTTTGAAGCAAAAGAAATAAATTTTTAACAAAAAGTTTAATTTTCAACCACATTTTTGCATGTTTAACATACCAAGATAAATCCTTTAATAAGAAAATTGTTAAATTTAAAAAAAAACTATTAAATTCAAACCAAAATAATAGAATTTTTAATTAAAGGAGATCAATTTTAAACCTTGAATATAATAGTAGAGTTTTCAAACAAAACTTATTAACTTTAAATTAAAAAAGCTTACTTTTAAAAAAAATAGTCGATTTTAAAAAAAAAATGAAACTGAAAAAAATACATGGAATTTTTAATTAAATAGTAAAATTTTTAAACAAAATTATTAACTTTCAATCAAACAGGCTCACTTCAAAACAATAGTAGAATTTTTACCTGAATAATTAAATTTTCAAACGCATAATAGAATTTTAAACCAAAATAGTATGATTCTTACTCAAAAGAGATAAATTCTCAACACAAAATGTGGAAATAGACTTTTAGAATAAAAAGTAATAACTTCCAATCAAACAAGCCTACTTTTCAAGATGATAGTTGAGTTAAAAAAAAAAAAAATGAATTAAACAGTAAAATTTTTAAATAAAAATTATTATGTCCACATCAAAGAAGCTTACTTTTTGAAAAAATAAAATTTTTAACATAATGATCAAATTTTTAACCGAATAGTAGAATTTTCAAGCGAAAGAGATAAAGTTAAGGCCAACCATACGATGGTAGACTTTTAAATTCAAACTAATCATTCTTTAACAAATAAGTGAACAAAAAAAGTAGACTTTTTGATCAAAAATAATTAACTTGACCGTATTATTAATTAACCAATTACCGAAAATAACAAATTAACTAATTAACCAAAAAAGATTACTTTTCAAGAAAATAGTAGGATTTTCAAGAAAATTATTGAAATTTTCAACTGAATAGTACAATTTGCAATCAAAAGAGATGAAGTCTAGACCAAAAATATAAAAGTAGACTTTTTAATTGAAGATCGCCTTTGAACCATAAAAGATGAATTTTCAATTGAAAAAAGGTATTTGTAAGCAAATGGTTAAATATCCACTAAAATAAAAAAATATTTAATTAAATATTAAAATCTTTACTCAAAAGAGATAAATTCTGGACCCAAAATATACTAGTAGACTTTTCAAATAAAAACTATGAACTTTTAAGCAAACAATATTGCTTTAAAAAAATAGTTTAATTAAAAAAAAGTATACAATTTTGAATCAAATTGTGGAATTTTTTATTAAAATTGGTAAAGTCTAGGTTATCTTTAATCCATGAAACATAATATTTTAACTAAAAAAGATTAGTTTTTTACCAAGAGATAAATTTCCGAAGACAGATGACATATTAACAAAAAAGTTGAACTTTCAACAAAATAATTATATTTTTTAAACAAATAGTAGATTTTTAATCAAACGAGAATGATTCTAGAAGAAAAATATAAAAGTAGCCATTCTTAACAAAAATAATTAACTTTTAACCAAAAAAGATTAATTAAAAAAAATATAGTTTAATCTTTAACATAATAATAAAACGCTTAATTCAATAGCAGCATCTTTAACCAAAAGAGATTAAAACTAGACAAAAAATATGATACTAAACTTTTTAATTGAAAACAATTATCTTTAAACCATAAAAGCCGAATTTTTAAGTAAAAACGTGAATTTTTGACCATAAAAATAAATTTTTAACCACAAAACTAGATTTTCAAGAGAATTGTAGAATTTTTAACAAAATATTAAAATTTTTAACTAAAATAGTAAAATTTTTACTAAAAGACATGCATTTTAGACCCAAAATATAATAGTAGACTTTTTAAATGATAATAATTAACTTTTACCCAAAAAAGATTAACTTAAAAAGAAATAGTTTGACCTTCAACAAAATAAAAAAACTATCAATAAAATAGTAGAATCTTGAACCAAAAGAGATGAAAACTAGACATAAAATACGAAAGTAGACTTTTTACTGAAAAACATTTATCTTTAAACAATAAAATATGAATTTTAAACAAAAAAATAAATTTTTGAAATGAAATTAAATTTTTAACAAAATTTTCGAATGTTTAACGAAAAAATTAGTGCAGTAGTAGAGTTTTAAATCAAAAGAGATGAAGTCTTGACCAAAAATATGATAGTTGACTTTTTTATTGGAAAGAATTTAATTTCAACCAAAAAGACGACATTTCTATCAAGAGATAAATTTCCAATGCACAACACTAACTTCCTATTGAAAAAAGACAATTTTTTAACAAAACTATTTATTTTTTGAACTAAAAAAATAAATTTCTAAATAGAAACCGAATAGTAGACTTTTTAGTTTAAAGAAGTGACTTTCAACCGAAAATAAGTGGATTTTCTCATTGGGTTCTATTAACTTAGTTCTCATTAAAGCTCTATTTGGTATCATCATACTTCTATGTCCCCGGAATAAACAAAGACTGGTGAGTGTTATATTTGAATTCTATTTTCCTCAGAAAGCGATTTGTAATTAATTATATAAAGTTATGTAACCTACCTTATGACTGCGTTAAATATCAAAAATAAAGTTTTTCTTTTCAAATTCAAAATTGACTTTAATATTAACACGATCCATTAAAACGAGCTTGAAATTCTTTGATTTTTAAGCAATTTTTAATATTTTAATGGAAATGATTGATAGTAAAAACAAATCGAAAAAATTCTCCTTTAAAAAAAATTTCCGCCTTTTTTCCTTGTGTTCAAAATTCCAGACGAATTCCGGACGAATCTTGATTCAAAATTATTCAACTTTTTATTTGAATTCAACTGTTTTTGATTAAGAATTAAAATATTTTTTGGTTGAAAAATCAACTATTTGGTTAAAAGTTGAACTACTTCGTAAAAAATGCATTTTCTTGTTGATTACAACTTAATTTTTTATCAAAAAATTTAAATTTTACATTTTTGGTTGAAAAATGATCTTTTTTAGATGAAAAAAAATTGAATTTGTTGGATAATCATCTTCTTTGTAAAAAATTTGGTCAGAAATTTAATTATTTTGTTGCTGTTATTTTTATTTGCAATAAGTTTTGTTAATTGAAATTTGTACTATTCTATTTTTTGTTTGAATTTAATTTTTTGTCGTTCAAAAATCAACTTTTTGTTGAAGAGTTAACTATTTCGTTAAGGATTCTATTATTTTGTTTAGAAATAATTTTATTTTAATTCTACTGTTTTTTGACTTAAAATAGAAAAATTTCGCTGCTGAAAAAACAACTGCTTGGTTGAAAGTTAAATTACTTTTTTGAAAATTTACTTTTTGTCGAGTCCTTAAAAAATAGTAAATAAATCTCGATCTCAAGTATTTCCTCTTTGTTGGTATTTCTATTTAAATAATGCTCATTTTACGAGCACTTTGCTTCCCGTTAGCAAATGTATTTGCTCCCTCATAGAGAAAGCATAAATGATGTT
>JAUELO010000359.1:927585-937791 GCA_032357855.1 Amphibolips quercusostensackenii
ATACCCATAACAAACGCAATTTAAAAAAAATGCCTGAAATGATGAAACTTTGTTTAAATAATTATAGCTGAAAATTGGAATTATCGATTGTTACATATGCTCCATGAAAATTAGAAAATTTGTCATTTACACTCAATGGCTTGAAATAAATCAAGTTTTTACCTCGAAGAGTGAACAGACAGTGCATTTGTTAATTACATTTCTTTAAATGGTCGTCAGTGGTTATTAAATAAATAAATGTGATAATTTTGTGATATTTTCGTACAATTTTTGTCCAATTTAGTTGTAAAAACTTGACTCACTTGAACAAAACTACCTGCTATGGATAATTGTTTACAAAATTTGTTTATAAAATAAGAATTCATTAAATTCCATGAACTTATTTAAAAACGATTCTTGTCTATGAATTATTAAAATTTAGTGCAATTTAATTCACGAATTATTGCCGATCTCCATGAAAGCATTTTCACTCACTGATTTGTTTATAACACTGTTCAATAAATTACATAACAATTCTTAAGCTATTCGACAACTTTTCTATATAGTTGCTTCATTAATTCTAGGTATTTTGTATTGAATCTAAGCATTTGATTAACAGCGGTGCTCTTCTAAAAAATTTTTTTCCATTTTTGTCAATAAATACAAAAAAAGTTTTTCTAAGCTCGACCTCGACCAATCTATGTAAAATTTTAGTAGCCTAAATTAAAAAAAGTATTAAAATTAAATTATACTTGTGGCCTATAGACTGTGCGTCAGGACTTTTTATTCCGACTTTAGACACCCTGATTTGTTTAGTTTGTTAACGCTTTCATTCCTAAGCCCTTAATTTTCAGCGTACTTAAAATTGTATGCTTAAAAAAAATTTACGTTAGGAAATACCTGTAAAGATTATTTAATAAAACTGATTTTTTAAAGGTTTCTTAGCACCGCGCAGAAGCCCGGAAAGTAAGAAAGGAGAAGTAGGATGAGTTAAAGAATTTAGGGATAGGACGTATGGGGTGAAAATGCATGGGTAATAAGGGGAGGAGGTAGAGGAGGGGAGGAGGTGGTGTGAAAGTAGGTAAATAAGGAAATTTAGGGGTAGGAAGTAAGGGGTAGAGAAATATGGGTATTGGAAGAAGGCTGAGTAGGAGGAGTAGGGTAAATTGTAGTGAGTAAAGGGAAGGAAAGTTTATTGAGGCGTAGGTGAAGAATAAGGAACAAGGGGAAGTACTAAGAGAGAAAGTGGGATATGTGATGGAAAGTATTGCCTTAAGGAGTATGGGTATTGAGGGAAGGAGGAGTAGGAGAAGAAAGGTGCAGTGAATTAATTAAGGAAAAGGAAAGTGTGTTAAGGGTTAGTTGAAGTATAGGGAGTAAGAGGAAGCACACATTGTAAAAGCAGAATAAGTGATGGAAATTAGGAATGGCAAGTGATGGTTAGAAAAATATTGGTAATAAATGAAGAGGGTATAGGAGATGTGAGGTGTAATGAGTTGAGTGAAGGTAAAGGAGGTCTGTTAAGGCGGAGGTGTAGTATAAGAAATCAGGAGAGGTTCTGGGAGATAAAGTAGAATTAGTGAAAAAAAGTAGGAGAAGGTAAGTAGGATGAGTTGAAGGGAGTTAGTGATGGAAAGTGTGTAGCAGAGAAATATGGTTTTTGAAGGGATGAGGAGTAGGGGGAGTGATTTCCAAGTGAGGTAAGTGAAAGGAAGAGACGTCCCTTAAGGCTCAGGTGAAATATGAGAAATTGGGAAGGATATTGGGAGAGGAAAAAGGATCACTGATAAATGGTAGGGGAGGGAAGCGAGGATGAGTGAAAAGAATTAGGGATGAAAAGTGAAAGATAAAGAAGTATGGGCACTGAAGGGATGGGGAGTAGGAGAAGTGCGGTGTACTGATAGTAGTTAGAAAAAAGAAAGTGTTGCCAAAGGAGGTTATGTATGCCAAGCAAGGAAAAGTGGTGAAAGAAAAAGTAGAATGAGTAAAAAGCATAAAAAGAGGAGACGTATGGTGACTGATTGGAAATAAAAAAGTAAAATAGAAGAAGTAAGGCGAAGTGAGATTTAGGAAGTGTAGGCAAGGAAGTGTAAGGAAGGAAGTGTGGGGAAGAAAGTGTAGGAAGGGGAGTTGAAGTATATGGAGTAATTGAAAGTGAGAAGAAAGAAAGTAGAATTAATGATGGCAATGAGGGCTAGGGAAGTTAAGAAGAGAAATATAGGTAGCGAGGAGTAGAATATCAGGTTTAGAGATGAAAAGGGAAGGATAATAGGGGAAAGTTCGTAAGAAAATGAATGACAGAATTATGGTTTGGAGAGGAAGAAGGGAAGACTAAGGGGTGAAGGAAAGTATAGGAGGGAAAATGTGAAGCTCTAGTTTGACTGATTTCATTTATTAAGCAACGATTTTAGGCGTAGCAGCCTTTCAGTCCAGAATGAATCGTAAAAGCAGTAGTGGAGGAAATTTAAGGAAAGACAGACAGGCGTTCTATAATAGGATGTGCCCTGGAGGCAGGGAACCTTTTTTCGTGTATAAAGAGACGCACACATGAGCGCGTATTTAACACTGGAGCTCTTGTAGAAGGGGCGGAAGACCTTAAAGTTTTAATTTAATGACCGTCCGTCCGTTGTACGCTTTTTCCAAGGCATGAAGTAAGGAGTGGAGGAGTATGGACATTGAGGGAGAGGGTATTGATGGTGACTTAGGGAAATGAGAGGAATGGAAGTGTAGTAGAAAGCGGTTGATGAGAGGGAGCAAGAGCAAGTAATGTAAAGGAAAATAGAATGATTGATGGCAGGTAGAAAAGGAAAAATAAGATGAGTGAAGGAAATTATGAAAAATAAGTAAGGGGTAGAGAAGTATAGGTAGTAAGGCGAGGGAAGGTGAAATACAGAAAGTGTAAAGAGGGAAAGTAGAATAAGTAATCAAAATTTAGAAGGATAAGTAGAGAAAGTAAAGCAAAGTAAGGGTGAAGCTGTATGAGGAAGAAAGTACGGGATGGAGAAAGATGAAGTGTATGGAGTAAATATAGGTAGTTAGAGGTAGTGGAGAAGGGTTAGAAATAAGAGGGAAAGGGCAGTAAGGAAAGAAAAGTAGGGAAAATAATGAAAGGGGTGGTAGGAAAATTAGGGTTTGTAGAGTGGGAAAAGTAAAGAGGTAGAGAAAGGAAAGTGAGGGGGAAATAAAGGGGAGTAACGTAGGAAGTAAGGTGAGGGATGGTAGTGGTAGGTAAAGTTAGTTGAAAAGGAGACGTAATAGGAGAATAACTATCCTTGGGAGGAGAAGTAGGTGAAACAAGGTGGTTCAAGGGAGATTAGATCAACTTATTCACTTTCTTGTAAGCTACAAAGCCCTTTTTTGTAGGTGCAAGGTGCCTACTTTGACTGATTTTTTTTATTTAGCAATCATTCGAGACGCTGTAGGGTTTTATTCCGGGCTTAATCATAAAAACAGTAGTAAAGGAAATTCAAGAAAAGACAGACGTTCCATAGTAACGTGTGCCTTGAAGGCACATCTCTTTGTGTATAAAGAGACGCACACATAACCGCGGAGTTAACACTGGACCTCTTGTGAAGGAGGGCGGTCCGAGAATGGTTTTGGTGGTAGCTGGGACCAGAGAAGCTGTTTTTTTCATCCTTGAGGAAAATGTATGAATCGTGTTGTAGAGGCTTTGCGAGTGTGCGGCTAATGGCTACGGAGGAGTTCTTTCTACCCCTAAATCTATCCCCTCGCTTACTCTACCTTCCACGTATGTATAAAAGAACCTCTTCATATACATCCGTATACAAACGTACAGTCTCGGACTTTAATGACGGACACATAAATTCTAAGGTAAAACCTCCCGATTTATTACAAAATTTAAAAAAATCCCAAAGTGCACTTGTACATTTTTTAAAATAGTTTTCAACAATCTTATAATAAGTTCAGGCGACGCAAAACTTTTTTTTCGAAATTCCTTGACTTTTCTAAGCCTAATTTTTTTTCTCACCATTAACATTTAGAGAGCAAATTATTAAACTTTTAAAATATTTTATATGGAGTTTTTTAGAAATATAACAAAACAATTTTTGATTTTCAATTTATTATTATTATGGCTGCCACAGCATCATTTACTTGAAAAAAATCATCTGTGTAAAAAAAGTCTCTAAAAGTGACTAATCTCTTAAAGTAAAAAATTTAAATTAATAATGTGAAAAATGATAAATGAAATAAAAAACAAATGAATGGGGAAGCATTTTTGAAAATCCATAAAATTGCATTAATTTTAGTGAAAGCGGAGTGAATTAAAAAAAAATTCAGGAAAATTAGAAGAATGAGATATATCCATAAAAACTAAAAGATTATTGAAAAAAGCAAGGCAATAAAAATTAACAATTGAAATTATTTAAAAATAAAATTAATTTTTAAAAATCGAAAATGCCTGCAATATGTAAAATCGTTTAAATAGTATCCGAAAATCTATAAATTCTTCAGAATTACTTCAAATTATCAAAATCTACTAAAAATGCAATAAGATAAATGAAATCCTTTGGAATCCCTTGTAACATAAGTTATTATGAAAAGACGTCGGTAAAGTAAAATTTTTTAGTGCTCTTCAGAATTGCTTTGGGTTTTTAAAAAACCCCTAAAATCTTAAATTTTTTTTGAATTTTCAAAAATAGATTAAAATGTTACTAATTCTTCAAAATTCCTTTAAATTGTTAAAACTAATGAAAAATTTAAAGAGGCTTACAAAATATCTCAAAATCTTTAAAAAAATTTTAAAATCTTTGAAAATACATTGATGTGTTTGAAAATCTTTTACATTTACGAAATTTCTTGATTTTTGTTAATAAGTTCTTTGAAATCCACTAAAATATTATAAGATTCCTTGAGAGCATTTAAAATCATGTCAATCCACGAAATCTTTAAAAAACTTTTAAATATCTTATGACACTTTAAACTTGTTTTAAATCTTTAGAAATCTTAGAATATTCCTTAAAACCTGAAGAAAATTGGTTAAATTCTTTTAAAATATTAAGATCTTTGAAAATTCCTTATAAATGTAAAAATCTCTTAAAAGTTCATCGAAGTTTTCAAAAATACAATTAAAACTATTAAATTTGTTTCGAATTCCTTTTAATAATTGAAATTTGTTACAAATTCCATGATGATTTTGGAAATACCCTAGAATGAATAAAATCCTTCCAGATCTTCTAAAATCCCTTAAAGCTTTACAAAGCAAGTGAAAATTAATTGAAAATTTTTAGAATATTATAAAATATTTTAAAAAATTTTGAATACATTTAAATTATACACATACGTTTAAAATTCTTATAAAATATATTTAAATATTTTTAAAAATCTGGAACATTTTAAAACCCTTTAAAACTCTTTGAAGATATATTTCAGTATCACTTCAAATTATTAAAATTTTTCACAAATTCGTTGGAATCTTCTAAAATACTCTACAACCTTTAAAATCGCTTATATCATTTAAAATTTATCAAAATTTTTAAAAACTCTTTAAAAATTATGAAGGAATTGAAAAAAAATACCTTGAAAACTATCCAATTGTTTCAAATCACTTTGAATTATTTAAAAATGTTAAAAATTTATGGATATATTTGCAAATATCCCAAAAAAATTAAAATCATTTTTAATATTCTGAAATTTCTAAAATTTTTTGAAAGCTATCAAAAATTTATTGGAAGCTTGAAAAATGCCCTCAAATCCATAAAATTCTTCAGAATCCCATTAAATAATTAAAATCTCTAAAAATTCCTTGAAATGTTTAGAGATACCCTTGAGTATTCAAAATCTTCTAAAATTTTTTAAAATCCATTAAAACTTTTTTAAGCTATTAGAAATTGCTTAGAAGTCTCAAGACCAGCCTGAAATTTTTAGAAATTTTAAAAATACCTTCAAATAATTGAAATCTTAAAAAAAATTTTTGAAATATTTAATAATACCATAAAAACAATAAAATTGTTGAAAATGACTGCAAATTATTAAGATCTATTGAAAATTTGGTAATATTTTTTAAAATGCCCTGAAATAATTAGAATCATTTAAAATCTTATGAAATACGTTTAAGCTTTTAAAAGCTTTTAAAAATTTATTTGAAGCTTTAAAAATACCCTAAAATTGTTTTTATCCTTAAAAATTCTATTGAATCACTAAAATCTCTTAAAAATTACTTAAAATTTTTGCAAGTACCCTTAAGTATGCAAAATTCTTTAAAATATTTTAAATCGCTTAAAACTTTTTTAAGCTGTTGCAAATTCCTTGGAAGTTTTAAAACTGTTAAAAATTTTTTTCATCTTGAAAACTTCGTTAAATTATTATAATTTTTATAAAAATTTTGTGGAATATTTTTAAATGACCTAAAATATGTAAAATCCTTTAAAAAAACTTTTGAAATACCCTGAAACATTTTGAAGCTTTTAAAAATTTCTCAGAATTTTTAAAAATACCATTAAAACGATGAAATTATTTCCAATCACTTTAGATTGTTAAAATCTATTAAAAACTTCTGAATATTTTTAAAAATAACTAAAAACAATTAAAACTATTCGAAATCTTTTGAAATCCCTTAACGCTTTTAAGTGCTATTGAAAATTCATTTAAAGCTTTAAAAATACCCTAAAATTTTTAGAAACCTTTAAAAATCATTGAAGTCTTTTAAAAATTGCTTTAAATCTTTCAAAATATTTTTAAAAATTTACGATCATTTGAAATTATTTGGAATCCTTTGAAACTTTTAAGAGATGTTGAATATTTTTTGAAAGTTTTAAAACTGCCCAAAAATTTTTTTAAATCCTTGGAATACTTTCAGATTATTAAAATTTATTATACATTTTTAAAAATATTTCAAAGTACCCTCAAATATATAAATTCTTCGAAATTCTTAAAATATCCTCAAACTTCTTAAAGCTCTTAAAAATTCCTTAAAATTTTTGAAAATACCAATAAAACCATCAAATTGCTTTCAATCACTTTAAATTGTTGAAATCTATTGAAAATTTCTTGATATTTTTGAAAATACCCTAAAATATTTAAAATCTTTTGGAATCGCTTCAAATAGCTAGACACTTTTTAAAGTTTTTCAAAAGTCCGCGGAATTGTTACAGATACTATACACACTTTAAAATCGCTTGGAATCTCTTCAAATTATTGGAATCTATTACAAATTTTTTTGAATCTTTTACAGTACCCTAGAATTTTTCAAATCCTTAGAAATCTTTTGAAACTTTTTGTAACACTGTAAAATTTCTATAAAATTTAATCAAAAATTTTGAATACCCTCAGATCTTTGAAATTCTTAAAAATGGCTTCATATTATCTAAATGGTAATTTTTTATAATTATTTTATAATTATTTCTTACAGTTTCTTGAAGTGCTTTTCACAGTCTGAATTTTGCAATTTATTTAAAATCCCTGACTTGACTCTTACTTCTAGGTTTTTCCTGATTTAGAAAAAATAAGCGTGATTTAGTAGATAAACAGGGTCAGCCTCTGATGCAAATTCCTACCTTACCGGCATCGGAAAAATGCTACAGCTAAAGTGATTCGTGTTTGTGTTAAGTTTGTAAACTATTAAGAAACTGTAGTCGGTAAGATAGAAATTTGTATTTAGAACCCTTGCCCACCTACTGGATTTTAAAATTATTATATATCATTATTAATATAAATAATAAACAAAATATTTACATTCGACTATAATTTCTTTGATTTCTAAAGGTAATAGTGGCTCATGACATTTTTAAATAATAAAAAATGATAGTACTATGTCATGAAAAATAAAAGAGAAAATTTTTTAAAGGCAGCGACTGTACTTATCAAATTCCAGTAGACACGAATTTGTACTTGAGTGGAGAGATCTCACCCTCTCGGTCACACTCATATGTTTTCTGACTAACAGAAATCTCATTTTATGCCGGAAACCCCAGAAGGGATTAGAGTCCGACATTTTGTGTGGGAGGGCGAGCCGCGGCATCCGATTTTAACTTTCGCGATGGACCGTCCGTCGGGCTTCTATAGGTATGGTCGTCTATTAAACCGATTATCCACGGCCAAGCATCCCCGAAAAGGCTTCGCCCGCCGTAAAAAGGGTTGCAAGAGGGACGAAACCTTTTGTGAGCACACCCTCCAAAATCCGAGTATTTCCAAACCCAAGTCTCGTGGTTTATTTTTTTTTCACATTAGGTTCATCTCGCTCGATATTTTTTGGAAGCCTTTCCCTTTTCTGTGGTCAACGCAAGGCGCGAGGCAAGTTTTCCGGGCATTAAGTTCCGATTGCACTTGTGCGAAATTAAAGAGATCATTTTTGTAGACTTTAGAGTTGAAAATGCTTTTGAAAAAAGGCAAATAGTGTAATTAAAAAAAATAAAGGAATAAATTTAGGAAAATAAAGTTGGTTCATACTCTGTTCAAGGAGGGAATACGAGTACTCAACGGTGCACAGTGGTCAGGTAATGGATTTTTGCGGTCAAATTAGGCTAGATGTCGTAATTTTTGTTCGATATTGAAGTTTACACAAAAAAATACTTTGGATGTAATTCCGCATCAATTCTTCAAGGCCAAATTTTATTTTGTGGTAAATGTCACGTTATTAAACAATTCGAAAAAATTAGATTTTCCAATTTATTACTTTTTATCTTCTTGTGAAGCAATCAAGTACAACAGAAATCAACAGGAATTGATTTACATACACAAATATAAAAACTTTTTACACAATATATAATTGCTTTTATTATTTGTTATTAAAAATTGAAATTGTGAATTTACAATAAAAATCCTCAGATAGATAATATAGAAAAGTTATTCAGAGCAAGTCTTTGTGAAAAAATTATATTTTATTCTGAATAGCCAAAAATAAAATGCAATTTTTTATATTATTCAATAGAAACAATTTTAATTTCTAAATTGAAATAAAATTTCTCAACGTTTAATGTTAAATAACATCGTGGTTTTTTTAAACATGATTTTTTATGGAGAGGAAACATTTAATCCTATAGAAGTCCTATGAATGTATATTTGTTTGAAAAAATGCGTTTGCGACTGTAAAACTTTTGATTTAATAATTAATTCTTATGTTGTTTGTGCATTTGAATTAATTTCTATTGATTTCTCTTGTACTTGACTGGTTAATACAATAATGAAAAATTATAAATTGAGAAATCTGATTTTTTTTAAAAGTGTTCAATAATATAAGATTAACAACAAAATGAAAATCAAGATCCAGCATTCAGAAATTAATGCAGATTTTCATTCATAGTATTTATAGAAAAAAAGCTTAAAAATCGACTAAAAATTACGACCTCTAGCTTAATTTGTGTGCAAAAATCCATTACTGGACCACTGTGCGGCGCGCATTTTTTTTTAATAAAGGGTAAAGTAAATCCTGCTGTGTTTCTCTTAGGACAATTGACCGTGAAATTTATAAAAAAGAGGCTCTAAATTTTTTTAAAAAGGATCTCTTTAAAGTGGAAACTTGAAAATCAGTAAGCCACGCCTGAATTTTTATTCTATTATTCTTTCGCTGAACAGAGTATAGTTACTAGATTTCAAAAATTTTTAATCGAAGTATATTAAATGTTTAATAAAATAGTTAAATTTTCAAACAAATAAATGCATTTTTCTACGAAAGAAGACCAGTTTTTAACATACATTTTTTTGCAAAGTTGTTAAGCTTGCAAACTAAGAATTCTATTTTTTTCTAAACATTTGACTTTCAAACACAAGATGATAAATTTTTATTGAAAAGTTGAATTTTTCACCAAGAAAGATTTTTCAGTCAGGATAAAAAAATATTTAATTAAATTGTTAATTTTAAAATACAAAAAGACAACTTTTTTCCAAAAAAGTTGGGTTTTCAACATAGAAGTTTATTTTCAACCATGAAATAATAATTTATAACACAATAGTTGAATTTTTAACAAAACAATTGTTTGGATAAGCAATTAGTTTAACTGTAATCTAAAAGAAAAATTTTCAAAAAATCTTGAATCTTCCATCTCCCGTGTGGAAATTGCCCCGCTTAGGCATTTTTAAATGCTGGCCCTCTAGAGGCCCTACGAATGCGCGCTGCTATAATATAATATGCCCTGCTGGGCCCTTTCTAGAGCCTTCAGAAGGCCCTTGCTAGGGCCTGCAGTGGTTGCCCCTTTTGTTATTTTAAAAAAATTCCAAAGTACACAATAGAAAAGCCCAGCTGGGTCCTAGCAGGGGCCTACGTATTTGCCC
>JAUELO010000359.1:961928-977253 GCA_032357855.1 Amphibolips quercusostensackenii
ATATATATATATATATATATATATATATTTATAATAAAATATATAATATATATGATATTTTCACTAGGAAATCATACTTTAATCTATGCGCTATTTGGTAACATGATACAGTCACGTTTTTGAATTTATTTGCGAAACATAAAGGGTATCCCTAAATGTCAACTTCATTGTGTCAATTGTTGGTAATTAGTTATATGAATTTAGATATCCTATGCAAATTTTATGTCAATCTAAAACGGAATTTGTCTTTCCAAAATATCAAAGAAAAATTCATTTTTTGAAAGACACAATAACTTTAAAATCTTAATACAAGAACATCTTCGATATTTTAACAGAGATGGTTGGTAACATTGAGAATTTCAACCTCATTTACTTTTCGAAAAGCGAGACGATATCTGTTGCAAAAGTAAAAACAAATCTAAAAAATTCTAGGTTTTTAAAAAAATTCCCGGCTTTTTGCCAGTGCTAAACTAGTGCTAAACCTACTTTATAAGATATTCTCAATATAAATATTCATGTGTATGATATAAAATCAAACCAATCCTTGATCGCGATTTTGTAAAGAACTGGTTGGGAAGCATGAGACGTAATCGGCATTGAGTAACTATACATTAAAAGTTCAATTTTGACTGCAGCTTCTCCAAAATCTGGAGGCTAGCAGCTTGGGTGGTTGCTACCGATCAAGAGGAACTAGTTCATTGTTGGCAATTTTGTTGACACTAATGATATCTTTGGAGGGAACATCATGAGTCGAATTCCAAGTTGAATGCAGGGCAGGCTGGAAGAGTTTGGTGCTGTCGGATGGCAATTATTCTCGAAGCGTAGTACACGGGCAGTGCTCTTTCGCGGCAGAAGAGCATCTGGCGTTTCCCTAACTCCCACCTCTACGGTTCATCGAAACCCTGGTAAGGTCTAATGACGTATAACGTATAACGTAGCATTCGTCCATACTGGCCATACTTGTTCTCATTCGCAGGGGTCAGCTCATTTCGCTGACCCTACGGCGTCGTTCGACCCCCTGAATCGGTTTCCATACCCTTAATAACACAATTACCGTTATTGCCAAAGTTTACAGCAGCGCATATGTCTATCATTCTTGAGAGAAACTTTACTTGCCTCAGGGGATTTAAGAACAAAGAAGAATAGTTAGTGACGATTCTGATCTCTTACGTTTTGTAGGGATAAGAACAGAAAAGTAAAAATTCTAGTGAAAGAAAGCAAATGTAAAATCAGA
Organism: Amphibolips quercusostensackenii; assembly: GCA_032357855.1. Lineage (NCBI taxonomy): Eukaryota > Metazoa > Arthropoda > Insecta > Hymenoptera > Cynipidae > Amphibolips > Amphibolips quercusostensackenii. Next base: position 963,163 of record JAUELO010000359.1, read on the forward strand.
AGAAGATAAGAAGGTGTAAAATAGTTGAAAAGAAAATGAGAAATTACTTTGGGAATGCGTCAAAAATATTAGGCAAGAAGTTGCATTAGTACAGAGTTAGCCGGGATCAGGAATGCTAAGAGTGATATGGTATAGGACACGGACAAAATAAAAAAACTGTTATAGAAGCTGTTTTTGCAAATTATATAAAGGTGAAGCTATAGAGCATAACAAGTGCAGAATAGAAGACCATACATCAGAAAATCGCGCTGAAGGTGTCGAAATTGTACCCTGTGCCTCTGAGATTAGAGCTATATTCAAGAACTTGAAGAATGGTGAGGCTGCTGAAGTGGATAGTATTACCGCTGAAAATGCTTAACAGCGGTGAATAGTATTTGTCTGTAAGGGCAAACGAGTTGATTAATACATGTGTTGAGAAAGGGGAAGTTACAAATGACTGAGTAAAGTCGATCTTTCCAATCTGCAAGGAAAAGGGTGATGAAAGTTACTGCAATTATGATAGACCTACCAAATAAGTAGTCACAAAAATAGCAGAAGAAAATATCTGGAAAGATCAATGTGGATTTAAGACAGAAAATCATATGTGGATCAGATATTTAGCAATAGACGGATCACAGAAAAAAGTTTTCTGTGCATTCATTGATCCGAAAGAAGCCTTTGATAAGGTGAATAGAGTTGAACTTTGGAAGTTTTGACAGAGTATGGAGACAATAGTTGGTTCCTAAAAATAATGTATGCTTGAATATATATGCAGGTAGTAAAGTAACTTTAAAGGCTATTCATTATGTTCATTAACAAACGTCTAATTGAGCGAAGAAGGTGTTGATCTTGAAACTGTAAAAATGCTGGGATTAGCGTTTGCAGATTAAAGAATACTAAAGTGACGATTCTAATTTCTCACTTTACCAACAAAGGAACCTACGACCTTCAAAATTGTGTTTAGATACATACCCTCCTCAGTATTAGATTATTACCAATTTGCTTATATGCTAGAATAATAATATGTGCCTTTAAACTATAAAAAAACGGCTTTGAGAAAATCCACGCACGTTAAATGGACCGCGGTACAAAAATTTTTTCAACTTCTGGTTAGATTAGGCGGTTGCGCTCCAAGTTTAAAACTAATGTAACCAAAGAATCAGGGATCGATTCCAGCTGCCAGCATCTTTTGCTTTTTTGTATAAAATGCAACCTTATTGTTAAAAAAAAGGAAACATCTTTTTTGCACAAAAATGTAACTTGTCGCTTGAAAGTTTTACTATTTAAAAATATAATAATTTCTCTGGCTAAAGATACACCTCTTTGATTAAAAATTTCAAGATTTTATTAGAAATTCGTTTCATTTTTTCTTGCAAATTAATTTTTTATATGCGAATGTAACTATTCCATTTTCGGTTAAAAATTGATATTTTTTAGTCACGCATTCTAGTAATTGGTTGAAAATTTATCCTATTTAGATAAAAATTTAACTATTTCATTAATGCATTTTGTTAATTTTTTTTTGTCGAAACTGTGTTTTCTTCGTTAGGAAATCGTATTTTTCATTCAAAATTCAACTATTTTGTTGAATGTTGAACTCTTTTATTAAAAATTCTTTTTTTCTGAGACTAATAATTTGAGTTAAAAAATAATACCTGTGGTTGAAACTGTAACTATTTAAAATTGATATTTTTATTAGAAAATTAATGTTTTCTAGATGAGGATTCAACAATTTGGTTGAAAGTTCTAGTATTTAGTTAGAAATTAATTTTTGTTGGTTGAAATTGTAATGATTATGACAGAAGTTTAATTATTTCATTAAAGATTTATTTATTTTATTATGGTCATCTATTTTGGACAAAAATTTAATTGTATAACTTAAAATTTGTACTTTTGGAGTTAAAATTTATCTTTAGTAGTGAAAAATTTATATTTTTTAATTAGAAATTAGTTTTTTTTTAATTTAACTTTTTAGGATGAAGATGCAACTGTGTACTGGAAAATTTGCCTTTTTGGCTTAAAATTTAACTATTTCCTTGAATGTTAACCTCTTCAGTCAAAAATTTCCTTTTTTCACGATTTATCATTTCAGTTAAAAATTAATGTTTTCCTTTGAAAATTGAACTATTTTGTTAAAACTTTGCTTTTTTTGGTCAAGAACTGCCTTTTTAAAAAAAACTAACAAATCCAGTTCCAGTTAAAATATTATATTTTTGAATGAAAATTTATCTTTTTTCGTTAAAAATTCTACTATATATTTGGCTGAAAATTGATGTATTTTTTTAAATTCAACTTTAATGGTTGAAAATTCAAATATTTTAATAAAAGTTTAATCATTTTTTTGGGAATTCAACTATTTAGTTGAAAATTTTTGTATTTTTTTCAAATTCATCTTCATACGTTGAAAATTTAACTATTTCGTTCAATGTTAAACTCTTTAGTTAAAAATTTTTATTTTGTAAGTATCATCATTTTAGCTTAAAATTTATTTCTTTGGTTAAAAATTGAACTATTTCGTTGAAAATTCGCTTCTTTGTCGAGAATTAATTTCGTTTGAATAAAAAATGTAAATATTCCATGTTTGGTTTAAAATGTATTATTGAAATTGAAAATTGATCTTTTCTCGTTGAAAATTCAACTATTTGGTTGAAATTCATCTTTTATGGTTAAAAATTAAATTTTTTCTGAAAATACAACTGTCCTGTTTGTGAAATTGCTTTTTTTAAGTTAAAAATTTATAAAATTAATAACAAATTTGTCTTTTTTAGCAAAAAATTAATCTTTTAAATTAAAAACTAATTTTTTTAGTTGAATATTCATTACTTTCGGTATATTTTCATTTCTTTCGTTAAATATTTCTAATTTCCGTACAAAATTAATTTCTTCGCTAGAAAAGTAATTTTTTTTTAATTAAAATGCTTTTCAATTCAAAATTAATTTATTTTGCTAAAAAATTGTCTTTTCTGGTTGAATATTTAACTATTTTGGTGAAACATTCATATTTCTCGCTTGTAAATTTGTCCTTTGGGATTTAAAATTTATCTTTTATAGTAGAAAGCGGTCTTTAGTTAAAAATTTGTCTCTTGGGTTAAATATTTAGCTAATTTGTTGCAAATCCGCCTTTTTCATTAAAAAAAAATTTTTTTACAGGAATATGTAACTATTCCATTTTTCGTTGAAAAATTTGTATTGTTATTGAGAATTAGATTTTTTTAAGTTGAAAAATAATCTTTGAAGATCAAAAATTAATTATTCAGGTTTGATTATTTTGTTAAAGTTTTAAATAATTTTTCAAAGTCATCTTTTTTGGTTGAAGATTCGATTGTATTGTTAAAAATCCGCCTTTTTGGATATAAAATTCGTCCCTTTTTAGAGAAAATTGATCTTTTGTGGTAGACAAGTCATCTTTTTTGGTTGAAAATTACCTTTTTTGTTAATAATTGAACTTTTTAGATTCGATATTTGACTGATTTGTTAAAAATTTAATTAATTTGTCATACACGAAACTATTTTATTAAATTGATCTTCTTTGGTCGAAAATTCAACTATTTTGTCAAAAATATGTTCGTAAATATTATAAATTCTCTTAAATCTTTTAGAGTATTTTTAATATTATAAAATTATATAAGTCCTCAAAAATTATTTCAAATCTTTTGAAATTTAAGAAAATATTTCAAAAACGCATATTAAGCGGAATATTTGAAATTATTTCTAAATCTTTGAAATTCTACGAAATTCCTTCATTTTTGTAAAAATCTTAACAATTTATAGAAATATTATAAAATTTTTAGGAAAATTCATATATATTAAAATCTATCAGAAATCACTGGTGATATGTAAAATAATATTTAATCCCTTAATTAACTCTTGTGCAATCCCTTGGACTGCCGCAAAACCACTTAAATCTTTTAAATATCCCTACAATGTTCAAGAGCTTTAAAAATTTCTTAGAAAATAAAAATCGTAAAACTTTCTATCCCCAGTTCAAAAAAGTCTGATGAAATCGTCTGAATAAAATGTCTTTAAATTTTTCAAATCTTTTAAATAATTGCTTGTAAACCTTGGAAATGCCCTAAAGTGTTTCAAATTCTTTGAGAGTTTTTAGGCGTTTGGAAAAGCTTGGAAATCTTTTAAAATACTCCTTAAATCCCTTACAAACCTTTAAAGTTCTTAACATCTATTCAAAATATTTTAAAATCTTATCAAATTTCTAAAAATCTCCTGGAAATTCTTTGAATTCCTTGAAAACAGCCTAGAATGTTTCAAATGCTTTGAAATTTTTTAGGCGCTTGAAAATTCTTGGGAATTTTTCTCAAATAATCTTTAAATCCTTCAAGAATCTTTAAGTTCTTGAAATACATTCAAGAAGTTTGAAAATCTTTTAGAATTTTTTAGAAACTCATTAAAATTCCTTTAAATCCTTAGAAATGCCGTAAAATGTTTCAAATCCCTAAAATCTTTTAAAATAGTTGCAATTTTTCAAGCGCTTGGAAAATTTTTGGAAATCATTTGAAATACTTTTTGAATTCCTTATAAACGTTTAACGTTCTTGAAATCTATTCATATTGTTTGATAATATTTTTGAATTATTAAAATCTCTTAAAAATTCCTTGAAATCCTCACAAAATACCCTTTGAATCAATCAAAAATCTTTAAAGTTCTTGAAAAATTATTCAAAATGTTTGAAAACCTTTCAAAATTTTTGAAATCTTTTAAACATTTCTTGGGATCCTTAAAAACGCCCTAAAATGTTTTAAATCCTTTAGGCATTTTTAGACGCTTGGGGATTTTTACAAATCTTTTAAGATACTCTTCAAATCCCTTAAAAACAGTTAAAGTTCTTCAATTTATTTAAAATGTTTAAAACTTATTTCAAAATTTTTTTGAAAATTTCTGGTAATCCTTGGAAAGGCCCTAAAATGTTTTAAATCTTTAAAAATTTTTTAAATTATCTTGAAATTTTTTAGAGACTTGGAAATTCTTGGAAATCTTCTAAAATACTATTCAAATCCCTTTAAAACCTTTAAGGTTCTATGAATCTATTCAAGATGTTTAGAAATCGTTAAAAAAATTTTTTTAATCTCTTTGAATTCCGTGGTCTCCTTGAAAATGCCTGCAAAAGTTTCAAATCTTTTGAAGTTTTTTAAGGCGTTTGGAAATTTTAGGGAATTTTTGAAAACATCCTTTGAATCCCTTAATAATCCTTAAAGTTCTTTAAAGCTATGTATAAAGTTTTAAAATCTTTAAAAATGGTCAAAAACTTGTAAAATTTTTTTCAAATCCTTAGAAATGCCGTAAAATGTTTCAAATACTTAAAAATCTTTTAAAATATCTTGAAATTTTTCAGGCGCTTGGAAATTCTTGTAAATCTATTAAAATTCTCTAAAAATCCCTTGAAAACCTTTGAAGTTCTCAAAATATAATGAAAATGTTTAAAAATCTTTTTAAATTTCTGAAATCTATTGAAAATTCCATGCAATTTTTAAAAATGCCCTAAAGTGTTCTAAATGCTTTGAAATTTTTCAGGCGTTTGAAAATTTTTGTAAATTTAAAAAAATACTTATTATATCCCTTTTATACCTTTACAGTTTTTGAAATCTATTTGAAATGTTAAAAAATCTTTTTAAATATATAAAATTTTTGAAAAATTTCTTGAAATCCTTAAAAATGTCCTAAAATGTTGTAAGTTTTCAAAACTATTCAAAACATTAGAAGGTTTTTAAAAATTTTTTAATCTTTTGAAAATTTCTTGGAATCCTTGAAATGCTACAAAATGTTTGAAATTCTTTAAAAATATTAAGACGCTTGAAAATTTTTTAGAATCTTTTGAAATACTCCTCAAATCCCACAAAAACTGTTAAAGTCCTTGAAATCTATTTAGAATGTTAAAATTTGTTTTTAAATGTTCAAATTTTCTTGAAAATGCTTTAAAATCCTTGGAAAAGCTTTAAAATGTTTTGAATCCTTTAAAATCTTTAAAAATATCTTGGCATTTTTTAAGCGCTTGGAAATTCCTGGGAATCTTTTAAAATGCTCTTTAAATCCCCCTAAAACCTTTTGTGTTCTTGAAATATTATTTAGAGTTCTTGAAAGTCTCTTAAAATATTAAAATTTTTTTTTGAAAATTCCTTGGAATCCTCGAAATCACCTTAAAGTGTTTTAAATCTTTTGAAATCTTTTAAAATATCTTGAAATTTAGTAGGCGCTTGGGTATTCTCGGGAAATATTTTGAAATACACTTAAAATCCCTTAAAAAACGTTCAAATTTCTTCAATTTTATTGCAACTGTCTGAAAATTTCAAATTTCTAGAATCTCTTAAAAATTTCTTGGAATTCTTGAAAATGCCCTGAAATATTACAAAAAATTTGGAAATTCTTAGACGCTTGGAAATTCTTAAAAGTCTTTTAAAATACTCTTTTAATTCCACAAAAATTTGTGGAGTTCTCAAAATTTTTTCAAAATGTTTGAAAATCTTTCAAAATTTTTGAAATCTCTTAAAAATACCTTGGCATTTTCGGAAATGCCCTAAAATTTTTTCAATTCTCTAAAATATCTTAGGCGTTTAGAAATTCTTGGGAATATTTTTAAAATAGTCTTAAAATCCCTAAAAATCTTTGAAGTTTTTAAAAGCTATGTAAAATGCTCGAAAATCATTTAAATTTTTGAAATCTTTTGAAAATTCTTTAAAATCCTGGAAAATCTCCAAAAATGTTTCAAATCCTTTAAAAAATTTTGACTCTTGAAAATTCTTAGGAGCCTTTAAAAGACTCTTTGAAGCCTGAAAAACTCTGGAGGTACTTGAAATCTATTTAAAATGTTTGAAATTCTTTTCATATTCTTTAAATCTTTTAAAAATTCCTCAGAATCTTTGGAAATTCTTAGGAGCCTTTAAAAGACTCTTTGAATCCCTAAAAAACTCTTAAAGTACTTGAAATCTATTTAAAATGTTTGAAAATCTCACCACATTTTTAAAATCTCTTAAGAATTCCTTAGAATTCCCGGAAATGCCTTAAAATGTTTCCTATCCTTTGAAATATTTTAAAATACCTTGAAATATTTTAGGCCCTTGGGGATTCTATAAGACCTTTCAAAATACTCTTCAAAATTAAAACCTTGAAAGTTCTTGAAATCTATTGTAAATGTTTCAAAACCTTTAAAAAATTTTTAAATCTCTTGAAAATTCCTTGATATTCTTAAAAATGCTCTAAAATGTTTCAATCCTTTGAAATTTTTTAAGCGCTTGGAAATTCTTGCAAATTTTTTTAATACTTTTTAAATCCCTTTTAAAATTTAAAGTTTTTGAAATCTATTTGAAATGATTACAAAAATTTTTGAACTTCTGAAATCTCTTGAAAATTTATTAAAATCCTTGAAAATGCCGTAAAATGTTTTAAATTCTTTGGATTTTTTTAAACAATCTAAAAATTTTTTAGGCGCTTGGAAATTCTTGGGAATCTTTTAGAATACTTTTCAAATACCTTAGAAACCTTTAAAGTTTTTGAAATTTAATAAAAAAATTTTGTAAAACCTTTTGAATATATAAAATTTTTTTAAATTTCTTGGAATCCTTGAAAACACCTTGAAATATTTCAAATCTTTTGAAATCTTTTCATATATCTTGAAATTTTAAATCGCTTAGAAATTGTTGAAAATCTTTTAAAATGCACTTAGAATTCCTAAAAAACCTTTGAATTTTATAAATATTATTATTGTTTAAAAATCTTCTCAAATTTTTCAAATCTCTTAAAAATTCTTCGTAATTCTTGGAAATGCCCTCAAATGTTTAACATCCTTTGAAATTGTTCAGGCGCTTGGAAATTCCTGTACATTTTTTTAAAATACTTTTCACATCCCTTGAGAATTCTCAAAGTTCTTGAAATCTATTTGAAAAGTTTCAAAATCTTTTCCAATTTTTTCGAAATCTTTCGAAAATTTCTTGGAATCCTTAAAAATGCCCTTAAATGTTTCAAATAATTTAAAAATTTGCAGACGCTTGGAAATTCTTAAAGGTCTTTTAAAATGCCCTTTAAATAATTAAAAATTCTTAAAGTTCTTGAAATATTTTTAAAATTTTTGAAAATCTTCCTAAATTGTTTGAATTCCTTTAAAAAATTCCTTGAAATCTTTGAAAATGCCCTACAGTTTTTTTAATTCTCTAAGGTATTTCAGGTGCTTAGAAATTCTTGGGAATTTTTTTAAATAGTCTTAAAATCCCTAGAAATCTTTAAAGTTTCTGAAAGCTACATAAAATGCTCAGGAATGATTTAAATTTTTGAATTTTTTTCAAAATTCCTTTAAATCCTAGAAAATGCTTAAAAAAATTTTAAATCCTTTGAAAATTTTTATACTGTTGGGAATTCTTGAGAGCCTTTAAAAGACTCTTTAAATCCCTTAATACTCTTAAAGTACTTGAAATCTATTTATAGTGTTTAAAAATCTTTTCACATTTTTAAAATCTCTCTGAAATTCCTAAGAATCCTTGGAAATGCCTTAAAATGTTTCCTTTCCTTTAAAATATTTTAAAATATTTCGGAATTTTTCAAATCTCCTGAAAATTTCTTGAAACCCTTGAAGATGCCCTAAAGTATTTTAAATCCTTTACAATTTTGTAGGCGCTTAGAAATTCTTGAAAATTTTTTGAAATACTCTTTAAATCAATCGAAAATCTTCAAAGTTCTTGAAATTTATTTAAAGTGTGAATCCTGGGAAACGCCCTAAAATGTTTCGAATCCTTTGAAAATTTTAGACACTTGGAAATTCTTTCAAATCTCTTAAAATACTCTTAAAACTTAAAATCTTAAAATTTCTTAAAATCTATTGTAAATGTTTGAAAATCTTTTCAGATTTTTGAAATCTTTTGAAAATTCATTGGAATGCTTGGAAATGCCCTAAAATGTTTTAAATTGTTTGAAATTTTGTAGGCGCTTGAAAATTCTTAAAAATTTTAAAAAATTACTTTTTACATTCCTTCAAAACCCTTAAAATTTTTAAAACTTATTTAAAATGTTTAAAAATCTTTGCAAATTTTTAAAGTATCTCAAAAATGTCTTAGAATCCTTGGAAATGTCCTAAAATGTTTTAAGCCCTTTGAAATCTTTTGAAATATCTTAAAATTATATAGGCGCTTGAAAATTCTTGGGAATCTTTTTAAATTTTTTTCCTTAAATCCTTTAAAAACCTCTAACGTTCTTGAAATATTTTAAAATTTTTTTTAAGTTTCTTGAAAATTCTTTAGAATCCTTGGAAATGCCCTAAAATGAATTAAATCCTTTGAAATTTTTTAGGCGCTTAAAAATTGTTGTCAAGTTTTTTAAATTACTTTTAAAATTCCTTCAAAATCTTTAAAGTTTAAAAATCTATTTTAAGTGTTTGAAATTTTTTTTAAATTTTTTAAATCTTCTGAAAATTTATTCGAATCCTTAGAAATGCCCTGAAATGTTTTAAGCCCTTTAAAATCTTTTGAAATATCTTAAAATTTTATAGGCGCTTGAAAACTTTTGGGAATCTTTTAAAATTCTCTTTTAATCCTTCAAAAACCTCTAACGTTCTTAAAATATTTTTAAATTATTTTTAATTTCTTGAAAATTCTCTGGTATCCTTGGAAATGCCCTAAAATGTATTAAATCCCTTTAAATTTTTTTAGGCGCTTGGAAATTCTATAGAATTTTTTAAAATACTCTTGAAAATTTAAACCTTGAAAGTTCTTAAGATCTATTGTAAATGTTTAAAAATCTTTAAAAATTTTTTAAATCTCTTAAAAATTTTTTGTAATTTTTGGAAATGCCCTAAAATGTTTCAAGTCCTCTGAAATTTTTTGAACGCTGGAAAATTCTTGCCAAATTTCTTAATACTTTTTAAATTCTTTTTAAACATTTTTAGTTTTTAAAATCTATTTAAAATTATTTAAAATATTTTCGAATTTCTGAAATCTCATGAAAATTTATGGAATTCCTTGAAAATGCCCGTAAAATACTCTTTAAATACCTTGAAAACCTTTAGAGTTCTTGAAATTTCATTAAAATATTTTTAAGCCTTTTTAAATATTTTAAATTTTTTATAAATTTTTTTAGGATCCTTGAAAACACGTTTAAATATTTTTAATCTTTTGAAATCTTTTCATATGTTTTGAAATTTTAAATCGCTTAGAAATTGTTAGGAATCTTTTAAAATGTACTTAGAATCCCTGATAAACCTTTAAATTTCATAAATTTAATTTTTATTATTTAAAAATCTTCTCAAATTTTTAAAATCTCTTAAAAATTCTTTGGCATTTTTGGAAATGCCCTCAAATTTTTAGAATTCTTTGAAATTGTTCAGGCGCTTGGAAATTCCTGGACATTTTTAAAAAATACTTTTCACATCCTTTTAGAATCCTTAAAGTTTTTTAAATCTATTTAGATATTTAAAGAATCTTTTTCAATTTTTTTAAATCTTACGAAAATTTCTTGGTATCCTTAGAAATGCCCTGAGATGTTTCAAATAATTTAAAAATTCTTAAACGCTTGAAAATGCTTAGAAGTCTTTTTAAATGCTTTTTAAATCACTTAAAAATTTTGAAAGATCTTGAAATATTTTCAAAATGTTTGAAAATCTTCTTAAATTTTTTAATACCCTAAAGATTTCTTGAAATCTTTAGAAATGCCCTACAATGTTTTTAATTCTCTAAGATATTTTAGGTGCTTAAAAATTGTTGGGAATTTTTTTGATTAGTCTTAAAATCCCTGAAAATCTGCAAAGTTTATAAAAGCTATAAAAAATGCTCGCAAATCATTTAAATTTTTGAAATCTTTTGAAAATTCCTTGAAATCCTAGAAAATGCCCAAAAATGTTTAAAATCCTTTGAAAATTTGTATACTGTTGAAAATTCTTGAGAGACTTTAAAAGACCCTTTAAATTCCTTAATACTCTTAAAGTACTTGAAATCTATTTAAAGTGTTTAAAAATCTTTTCACATTTTTGAAATCTCTTAAGAATTCTTAGAATCCTTGGAAATGCTTAAAAATTTCCTATCCTTTAAAATATTTTAAAATATCTTGGAATTTTTTAAATCTCCCGAAAATTTCTCGAAACCCTTGAAGATGCCCTAAAGTATTTTAAATCCTTTACAATTTTGTAGGCGCTTAGATTTTCTTAAGAATTTTTTTAAATACTCTTTAAATTAATCGAAAACCTTTAAAGTTTTTGAATATTATTTAAATTGTGAATCCTGGGAAACGCCCTAAAATGTTTCGAATCCTTTGAAAATTATAGACACTTGGAAATTCATTCAAAACTCTTAAAATACTTTTAAAACTAAAAATCTTTAAAGTTCTTGAAGTCTATTGTAAATATTTAGAGATCTTTCCAGATTTTTGAAATCTCTTGAAAATTCTTTAGAATGCTTAAAAATGCCCTGAAACGTTTTAAATTGTTTAAAATTTTGTAGGCGCTTGGAAATTTTTAAGAATTTTGAAAATTACTTCTTACATTCCTTTAAAACCCTTAAAGTTTTTAAAACTTATTCAAAATGTTTAAAAATCTTTTAAGATTTTTGAAGTATTTCAAAAATTTCTTAGAATCCTTGGAAATGTCCTAAAATGTTTTAGACCCTTTGAAATCTTTTGAAATATCTTAAAATTTTATAGGCGCTTGGAAATTCTTGGAAATCTTTTAAAATTCTCCTCAAAGCCCTTAAAAACCTCTTACGTTTTTAAAATATTCTCAAACTTTCTAAAGTTTTTCTAAAATTCCTTAAAATCCTTGGAAATGCCCTAAAATGTCTAAAGTCCTTTGAAATTTTTTAGGCGCTTGGAAATTGTTGTCAAGTTTTTTAAATTACTTTTAAAATTTCTTTAAAACCTCTAAAGCTCTTAAAATCTATTCAAAATGTTTGAAAATCTTTTCGAATTTCTGGAATCTTTTGAAAATTTATTTGAATTCTTGGAAATGCCCTCAAATGTTTTGAACCCTTTAAAATCTTTTGAAATATCCTGAAATTTGATAGACGCTTAGATATACTTGGTAATGTTTTAAAATACTCTACGAATCCCTTAAAAACGTTAAAAATTCTTATAATCTATTTAACATGTTTGAAAAAATTTTTGAATTTTTTAAGTGTCTTGAAAATTTTTTAGAATCCTTAGAAATGCCTTAAAAATTTTCAAATCCTTTGTAATCTTTTGAAATATCTTGAAAATTTTCAGGCGCTAGGAAATTTTTGTAAATCTATCAAAAATTTTTTTAAATCCCTTAAAAACTTTAAAAGTTCTTAAAGTATATTAAAAGTGTTTGAAAATACTTTCAAATTTTTGCAATCTCTTGGAAATTCCTTGTAATCATCACAAATGACCTGAAATGATTTAAATCCTTTGAAATTTTTCAGGCGCTGGAAAATTCTTGGGAAATTAAAAAAATTATACTTTTCATATTCCTTTAAGACCTCTAAAGTTTAAGAATTCTATTAAAAATGTTGAAATATCTTTTTTAATTTTTTCAAATCTCTTAAAAATTTATTGAAATCCTTTTAAATGCCCTAAAATGTTTTGAAACCTTTGAAATCTTTTGAAATGTCTTGAAATTTTATAGGCGCTTAGATATTCTTAGTAATCTTTCAAAATACTCTTTAAATACCTTAAAAACCTTAAAAATTATTATAATTTATTTAACATGTTTAAAAACCTTTTTAAATTTTTAAAGTATCTTAAAAATTTCTCAGAATCCTTGAAAATGCCTTAAAATGTTTTAAATTCTTTAAAATCTTTAAAAATATCTTGAAATTTTTTAGGCGTTTGGAAATTCTTGGAAATCTTTTTAAATACTTTTCAAATTCCTTAAAAACCTTTTAAACTCTTTAAATTTATTGTGAATTTTAAAAATCTTTTGAATTTTTTTTAATTTTTTGAACATTGTTTGACATTCTTGGAAATGTCCTAAAATGATTCCAATCCTTTAACATTTTTTAGGCGCTTTAAAATTCTGGGGATTTTTTAAAAATAGTTTTCAAATCCTTTTAAAACGTTCAAAGTTTTTCATATCTATATAATGTTTTCAAAAGTCTTTTTAAATTCTTAAAATCTTTTAAAATATCTTGAAATTTTATAAGCGCCTAAATATTTTTGGTAATCGTGTAAAATACTCGTCAAATTCCTTAAAATTCTTTAAATTTTTTGAAATATACGCAAAATGTTTGAAAATCTTTTCAAATTTTGGGAACCATTTTAAATTTCCTAATTCTTCTAAATAAATTTCTCTTTTCCATCTTAATTTTTTAAATTTAGATAGTCTGAATGTAGAGAAGTCCCAGTGTTCAAAATGCTTTTATTTTGTAGTGAAGTATTCAATTCTCGGAAATCTTAAAATACTCTTTGAATTTATCAAAAACCTTTTAAGTTTTTTAAAATCTGTGTAAAATTTATGAAAGCCTTTAAAAATTTTTTAAATCTCTTACAAATTTCTTGGAACCTTTGAAGATGCCCTTAAGTGTTTTAAATCCTTTACAATTTTTTAGACGCTTAGAAATTCTTGAGAATTTAAAAAAATACTCTTCAAACAATCGAAAATCTTGAAAGTTCTTGAAAATCATTCAAAGTGTTTGAAAACCTTTTCTCCTTTTTAAATCTTTAAAAAATTCTAAAATTTTTAATTCGCAAGTCTAGGAAAAATGTTTGGTAACCCGGACATCACCAGAAATTCGTTTTGTTTTAAGAGGCCAATGCTGAGCAATGAAAATCGACACAAAATTGATTTTATCCTTTACCTGCGTCACAATTCTTAGCAAGGTAACATAAAATATATTTTTACAATGCGCAAAAGCGTTCCATGAATCGATTGGCAAGGTGCGATAAGCACTGCAAATGTTGCAATTCATATATGATTCTATACCCGACATACGAATGAGTCCAATGTTACTCACAATAATCAAGTACTTTGCAACAAATTTTAATATATTCGAACCTTGTCACAGATTGATTTAAATAATAATGAGAGTAAATAAAATATTACTTTTGTCAAATATTAATTCTTGCTATCCCGAGTCGATTTTTTAGCCCTCCTTTAGTCCTCTAAATTTTAGGACTTAATAGGACTCAGGAGAGCTTATATAGGTCTTAAATTGTATTAGATTTATCCTTTAT
>JAUELO010000359.1:1052670-1063596 GCA_032357855.1 Amphibolips quercusostensackenii
TATGCATGTGAAATCATATTTTCAACCATTTTCAGCACTTGTCGTCAATCTCAAAACTCGTATTCTGAAAGATGTCTGTTAATCGTACTATTTGACTGTAAAAATGAAGATTTTACAACAATATCGTATTCACAAACTCGTATTCTAGAAGGTGGCTGTGATATACCTACTGACTTAGTTTAGCGTACTATTTGACTCTAACGCTCAAGGTTTTTTACAAGCATCACAAGAGAAAGCACTACATCGATATAGTTAGCGCAATACTTCGCTTTAAATGTTAATGTTACGCTGTCTGTGTTAAGTTAAAACCTAAATCCTCACCAGTGCCTTGAAAGGAAGTGAAATTTTAGAATGCAATTTGTAGAAAATAATCTCATCTTAAATTGAAGTAGTGGTAACTTTGACTTCCTTAATTTATGTCTACTCACTTATGCCAAATTATGTCTACAAAAAAAGGTATAAAGTAGATGCACTTTTATGACCTGTTTATATTAGTCACTGCGTATTACGAAACTCTATTGTTTTATATAAATTTTATATAGAGAATAATTTTAACCATACTTTTAGAAAGATATTCTATTTTACTACTCAAGTTCAAAATACTCCTCTCACAGAAAAAACTGGGGGTTCACTAAAGTTGCGGCTCAAATAAAAGTTGGTATCGTTTAGAACTTGAGCTCCAATAGATACCTATACAGGGACCTAAAAGCGTTCTATTCGATCACACTTGAAAAGAACAACATCAATGCGCATACACAAACCATCCGCTTGCAATATAGGGCGCACTTATTTAAAAAGTTGAAAAGTACCATTTTTTGTCTAATGATAAAAATTAAACATAAATATATTTTGACATGTTCAAGCGGTATGTGGATGGTTTTTTATATATACTAAGCATTAAATAATAAAATAAGATTATTATTTAGTAAATAAAAAATATCATATTATTAAATGTGATATTTAAAAATTTTTAAAAATAAATTATTGTTACTAATTTATGCATTTAAAATTTGGTGTATAAATCAAATAAATATACAAATTCTATTACAGATACGATTTGATATATTTAACATTTATTTATCGAGAAATTGTAATTCAAATTTCATGAAAGTAAAATATTAAATGGGAACTTAGTCGAATTTATTTTAAAACGTACAAAAAAGTATATTAGATGACAGAAAAACTTTTTTTACTAGCATAGATGTTAAATTTATTTTTTATAATAAAGCATCGACGCGTTCTAAACTGGTTTTCATTTTTTTTCAAGATGCGGAAAGTATAAAAATTTTCCAAGATAATAAGGGACGACTCGAAAATCCAAAAAAATACAATTCCCGGCACTATAAAATTCCTGAGTTGGGAAATCCCCGGATAATGAAACTCCTAAAATTATAAAATTGTTAAAAGTTGAAAATCCCGAATTAGAATATTTCCGAATGATAAAATTCCCGACAGAAAATTTCCAGATTATAAAATAGCCGAAGTAGAAAATTTGCTGAACTGGAACAATTGAAAAAAAGTTTTTTGATAGATACGATTTATCTATTGAAAATAAAATAATCAAATATTTCTATCAAAGACAATTTCTTTGATGTTACTAGTTTTTCAAAATTGCCGTTTAAATAAAAATAACTATAAATCCTTGAAAATGGTATAAAAAAATAAATTTTAAAACACGTGCAAACAAACTTTGCAGAATTTAGCTCAACACTGATTTTTCTTCAAGTTTAAAAAAAATTTTTTATGAAATTTAGATTTCGATTTTTGAAAACGTTTTTCGTAATTTTCTATAAACATATTTATACAAAAATGTTCATTACAAAATACATTTTAAAAAATTATTGTTATTTTAAATTAAAACAATAATTTTCGAAAACTTGAACATCAAAACAATTTGTTTCTCTAATAAAAAATATATGAATCTTTTATTTTTAATTGATAATTAATGTTTATTAAACAAAAATTTTTTATTGTTTGAATTTTTAAATTTTATGATTGAAAAGTGTTCTAGTTCGGATATTTTATAATTCGACAATTTTCTGTCGGAAATTTTCCAATTCCTCATTTTTAAATTTCGTCAATTTTATAATTACGGAAATTATATTATTAGGAAATTTTCCAAGTCGGAAATTTTATAGTTTCGAGAATCTAATTTTTCTGGATTTTTCAATTGCCCCGTAAAATCTTTGAAGATTTTTGTATTTTTCGCATCTTGAGAAGAAACTAAGAACCAATTTGAAACGCGTAAGTGCTTTATTATAAAAAATTAATATAACATTCATGCTGGTAATTTATAAAATATATTTCTATTTATTATCTCTATTTTTTATTCGTTTCTATTTGATATTTACCTTTTATAAAATTGATATTACAACTTCTCTATGTATAAATATTAAATATTTCTAATTGTACCTGTAACAATATTCGTTTATCCATTTTAAGCAATATACAAAATTTTTAATGCATAAATTAGTAAGAATAATTTTGAAAATTAAGAAAAATTCCATGAAATGTCATGATATTTTTTATTTTCTAAATACTTATTTCATTTTTTGACCAAATGCTCAGAATATATTAAAAACCATCTACGTACCACTCAAGTATGTTAAAATATAATTACTTTCAATTACGAAGTGTCTCGTAGTCTCGAAATTCGAGATGACAAGCCCATTCCCTTTTCCAAATTCCTTATTTGCTCAGAACGACTATACACAGCCTTTTAATTAATAATATTAAATAAAAAATTGTATTTTTAAACATTTCCAGCAGGCGCTCTAATGGCCCGCAATGACAACTTTGTTACACAACCTGCAAATTATATTCATAAGGTCATTTTCTTTTTTTTAATTGCAGTAATATTTTATTCTTTAATTTTCTTTATCAATTTATGTTCATTAGAGTTCGATCACATGTGTCTTTTAAGGTAAAAATTATCTTATGAATTAAACAAAATGTCGAAGTGGCAAAACGAAAAATATGTTTTTTATGAATAAGGTTAATTACAAGTGGGATCATTTAGAACCACAATTGAGGTATCATTTAGAGCTCATTTATCGTTTTGGGTTCCTCTTCACAAGAAAAATGTGAAATTTTATTCTTCCAAAATTTTTATTTACCACCTGCGTGCGATTTTACACTATCGTTATTTATGCTTAATTTTGGTGAATGATGTAAAACCAAAATTTGAATAAATGTTAAAGATGACACCTAGAAATTCGTGCGAATGATTATTAGGTTATGTGAAAATTCGAAAATATGAGAGTTATGTTAAATACAAGTTCGAAAAAACAGAAATTTTATTACATAAAAATTATGAATAATCAATTTTATAGGGAATAGAAATTCGAATATATGAAAATGATTAAGAATGAGAAATCGGTGTAATATGTAGAAATTATAATAAATCGTAGTAAGGACAAATAGAGGTAATGTTATCTGCGAAATAGGAAAAATAGGTTAATTTTTTATAAAAATAAGAACATAAATACTCTTAATAAAATAATTGTATGAGTATGGTATTGAATTTAATATAAAACGCTAAAGATTTGAAGTTGGCATTTTGAATTTAAAAAAAAAAACAGTTAAATTTTTAACAACAACAAAATTAATTTCTGACTAAAAATTTTTAACCAAGTTGTTGAATTTACAAAACAAAAAAAAATTAATTTTAGGAAAAAATGTGTTGCATTTGCAGCTAGATAAATAAACTTTCAAGCGAAGCAGAGGAATTTTCAAAAAAATTGTTTAAATGTTAACCAAATAGTTAAATTCACAACATCCAAATATAAGTTTTTGACCAAATATTCAAATTTTAAAACAATAAATATTAATCTTTAACCAAAAAATGTAGCAATTTTTAAAAAATGGTAAAATCTTCAAGCCAAAAAAACAACTCTCTTAAAACATAGTTGAATATTTAACCAAGAAAGATTAATTTTCAACTAAAAAACGTTCCTACTAAAAAATATGAGTTTTCAACGCAGAAGGATTAATTTACCATAAAAAAACGAATTTTTAACAAAACTATCGAATTTTTTGTAAAGATGACTTTTTAACAAAATGGTTAAATTGTATCCAAAAAAACGAATTTTCAACAAAATCATTAAATTTAAAACAAAAGAGATAAATATCTAACTAATTATAGTCATTTTTAACAAAGCAGTTTAACTTTCAACCATGCAGTTAAATTTTTATCTAAAAAGATAAATTTTTTATCAAAAAAAAAGAATGTTCAATAAAGCAGTTGAAATTTGATTTTTTTTTATAAATATGGTATATTTCATATTTTAACTAACAAAAAACGTTCTAACTTTTAATTAAATATCAGTAGAATTTGACTAAGAAAAAGAATTACAAAAAAAAAGAAGAAAAATAATTTAAAGTTATATTCTTAATTAAAACACATTAGTTTTTAACAAAATAGTTGCTTTACTAAAAAGGATACAATTTATAACAAAACAAATAAATTTTTTACCAGAAAATACAAATTTGTAACTAAACAGTTAAGTTTTCAAACAGAAGATACAAATTTTCTATAAAACATTTGAATTTTCAATCAAAAAGTTGATTATTAACCAAATAATTAAATTTTGAACCAAAAAAGATCATTTTTAACCAAAAATAAAATAGTTTATTCTGCATGTTAAAAAATTATTTTTAGATAAAGGCAAAATTCAACGAAACAATTAAATTCAGAACAAAAAAGATGGACCTTCAACTAGTAAAATTAATTTTTAACAAATTGGTTCATCTTTAACTAAATTGTTAAATTTTTATGCAGGAAGGTCACTCGCACAAAAAATATACTCGTATAATAAATCACATTTCATCCGGAAAAAGGTTTAATTAAAAATTTTAAAAAACAATAAAATCTAACACAAAAAAAAACAATTTACTCCCCGAAAATAATAATTTTCAACCAAAAAATTAATTTTTAACTATAGTTAAATTTTTTACTGAAGTGATAAAAGTTTCATCCTGAAAAAAACGAATTTTCAACGAAACATTTGAATTTACTATCCAAAAATACAAATTTTCCACAAAATAGTTGAGTTTTCAACAAAAAAGTTCATTTTTACCCGACGAGTGAAATTCTTAACTAAAAACTATTAATTTTAAAAAAAAGTAGCATAGTTGAATTTGTAGTTCAAAAACTTGATTAAATTTTTTTTTAATAGTTAAATTTTAAACAGAAGAGATGGATCTTTAACTTATAACATTTATTTTCAACAAATAAGTTCAAAGTTCAAGCAAATAGTTGAATTTTTGTCTAAGAAGATTTCTTTTCTATCTAAAAGAATAAATGTTTAACAAAAACATTATTTTTTAACAACAAAAAATATATAATTTTTCATACTTCAGCTAAAACAAGGTTTAAGTATTAAATAAAAAACAGTAGAATATAGCCCAAAAATATGAATTCTTTACGGCAATGCAATAGTTGATAATTTATTTTAAAAAATTTTTATTTTTGATTTGAAACAATAAAAATTAACTAAAAAGAAGAATTTTCAACAAATGTTACATCATCAATAAAGCAGATTAATTTAAAATTAAGTAGTTGGACTTTAATCAATTAATTTTTTTTCTTATTCATTTATTTTTTATTATTTAAATAATTTTTTCAACTAAATAGTTGAATTATCTACCAGTATAATAGTATTTAGAACCCACAGAGTACAAACTTTTAATAAAATTTTTTAATTTTTAAACTAAAATACGATTTCTCTACAAAACAGTTTAATTTTCAACCGTAAAATATAAATTTTTAACAAAAAAATTCATTTTTAGTCAAAGAGTAGAATTTTAAACTAAAGACGATAAATTTTTAACAAAAAATTAAATACTACAATTTGCAGTTAAAAAAATTCATATTCAAAAAAAAAAAATTTTTAAACACGCTATTTTAATTTTAAATAAAAGAGATGTAGTTCTAGCTAATAAAATCAATTTTCAACAAAATTGTTTAAAGTCTAAATAGTTGGATTTTTGATCAGGAAGATTATTTTTCTACCAAAAAAGACGAATTTAAAATAAAAAACATAAACTTTAAATCAAATAGTTGAATTTTCATCGAAAAACGATTAATTTTAAACAAAAAATGCAATAGTTAAATTATCAGAAAATTTTTTTTAATGAAAAAAAATTTTTCGATTTAACATTTAAATCTTCAATCAATAAATTAAATGAATTACAAAGTAGGTCAACTTTCAACCAAGTAGTTAATTTTGAATAAAAAAATAATTCACAATGAAAAATATGATATTTCAATTCTAAACTAGAACCAATTAATTTTTGGCAACAAAAAAACAAATTTTCAAAAAAGCAGTTCAATCCTATCCCAATAAAATAAATATTTCATTAATTATTTTGACCAAAACGTTTCAATATTTACGGAAAATCATTGAAATCTTTGAAAATCTTATTAAATCCGTTAAAATCCCTAAAAAATATTCTGAATTTTTTTTTATTATGCGAAAACCTTATATGCAGTTCCTATGAAATATTTCTAAATCTTTTTAAATTTTATAAAATTCTTCAAAATCGCTTACAATTTCTTGACTTACTTAAAATCATCAGACTTCTCGAAAATTCCTAAGCATTTATTTTAATATTTTGAAAATACCTGGAAATCCTTAGAAATACCGTGAAATGTTTTGAATCCTTTGAAATTTTTAAAAATATTTTTAAATTTTTTAGGCGCTTGGACATCCCTCAATTCTTGTGAATAAAATCCTTGAACTCTATTAAAATATATAATCTGTTGAATTCCCGTAAATTACATAAAATGATGGTATTCCATTTAATATCTCCAAATATTCTAAGCCTCATGAAATTCTTTAAGATATAGGGCAATTTATTAAAGTATCTTATTTAAAGTCTAAACACCCTTTAGAATTACCGAAATCCTATAAAATTCTTAAAATCTCTTAGAAATCCTTTGAAATACAGTCGAACCTGAATTTCTCGTCGGTTTTGGGACTGGCGGAGTCAACTAGGAAGGCCCATCGAACGTAAACAGTCAGGGGCGTATGAACGTATTATTTTGGGTAAATTTTCCTGCGTGATAAAAAATATTTTAAAAATATTTTTTTCTGATACGGAAGCAAGGGCAAACTAAATATTAAACTCGAATGAGAAAGAAAATTTCATGTAACACGTTAAAATAAATGTTTTTTCTGCTTACGTACTTGAAACGTTTGCAACAAAACACCCTGCGAAACAGTTGCTAGTACTAGACAGTTTGAAATTACAAAACTAGTTATGCTCATGTATCGCCAAATTAATTATTTTTTAGATTCACTTTAAAATTAATTTTTTAATGTGAACAAATTTTAAAAATACACATATGTATTATTATTGATAGTATTTATTGATTTCGAGTAGACTCGCGCTTCTTGGTACATGCGCAGTTAAAAAAGTCACGGTCCGTTAGCATCACTGATTCAAACGCACAAAAATTGGTTTGTTGGATCATGGCACAAAATAATTCGTTCAGTGCGATCGACTTTAGTTGGCTTCGGGACCCCAATATTGGCTGACGTAAGCCCGCTATCGTGCTTATTCACTATGAAAAAGTGTGCGCTTTCTGCATGAAAGTGAACTGAAACGCATTTTCATGACGCAGTCACCCAGCTAGGCCGTTAAGGTGAAGCGTTTTTTTGCTACGCTCCTGTTTTTACATGCTTGACTGACCACTAACGACCTCAACTAACGACTTTTGGCCCCGCTGCTCCTCTTATCCAAAACCGCAGCGCGGCGTCGATTCCCGGAAGGGAGCAATCAAGGGGAGATAAATCCAGGTTCGACTGTATTTGTCAATCTTGGAAATTCTCCGAAATCCCTTGGAGTTTTTTTTTTATATTTTAAAATCTTGTAATTCTTATGGAATCCTTTCAAGTCTTCCGAAATTTAGGGAAATTCTTTAAAAACGTTAATTAACCGAAATATTTAAAATTATCATTAAATCTTTGAAAGCGTACAAAATCCCTTCGTTTTTGTGAAATTCTTTGCAGTTTATAAAAATATTATACAATTTTTCGTATTTTTTATATCCTTCTTTAATTTTCTTTAATTTAAAACCAAAAAGACCAATTTATAGTTGAAAACAAAAATTTTCAATCAAACAAAAATTAATTTTCAGTGAAAAAAATTAATTGTAAAAAAAAGAATTTTTAAGAGAATGGTTACATTTTTAACCAAAGAAATAAATTTTTAATAAAAGATAGGAATTCTTTACCAAAGAAATGAATTTTAAAAGAAAAACATGAATTTGCAACTCAAAAAGATAAGTTGTTAAACAAAAATTAAATAGTCAAGTTTTCATCGAATAATTATTTTAACCAAAAAGATAAATTTTTCAAAATGAAAATATGATTTTTCTACTAAAAACAAGAAATTTTCATTTAAAAAAATTTGATTTTCATCAGAAAGAGACAAATTTTAATTAAATAGTTAAATCTTAAAAAAAAGTCAAATTTTCAGTTCCAAAAATTAATTTTCAACAATAAGAAAAAGAATTTTCAAGAAAGTAGTTACATTTTAAACCAAAGAAATAAATTTTCAATAAAATTTAGGAATGTTTTACCAATTAAATAATTTTTAACTAAAAACAAGAATTTTGAACTAAAAAAGACTAATTTTTAACCAAAAATTATATAGTCAAGTTTTCGTCAAAATTTTATTTTAACCGAAAAAGATGAATTTTTTAACACGAAAAAAACATGATGTTTCTACTAAAGATAAGAAATTTTCAGTTAAAAAAATTAATTTGCAACAATAAAAAAAACGAATTTTCAGTAAAATAGTACAATTTTCAAACAGTGATGAATCTCCAACTAAAATAGTTTAATTTGGAAACAAAAAGACGAATTTTCAACTAAATAACGTTAAACTTTCAGTCAAAAAAATTAATTTTTAATGAAAAAAGAATTTTCAACAAAACAGTTACATTTTTTATCAAAGGAATAGATTTTTAATGAAAACAAGGAATCCTTTACTAAAGAAATGAATTTTCAACAAAAAACACGAATTTTCACCTTAAAAATACATTTTCAACCAAACATAAAATATTTAAGTTTTGATCAAAAAGTTTATTGTAACCAAAAGACGAATTTTCTGCCAAAAAAATATAATTTTGCTACTAAAAACGATAAATTTTCATTGAAAAAAATTATTTCAAATTCAAAGAGACAAATTTTCAATTAAATAGTTGATTCCTCAAAAAAAAAGATTATTTTGTAGCTAGATGCATTTGCAACCAAAAAAGATTAAATTTTTACTCAAAGACGAATTTTGTACAAAATTATAACATTTTTTAAACTAAAAAAAAATATTATAAACAAAAGAATTACTAAATAGTTTAAATTTTTAACCAAATAGATGAATTTCCTATCAAAGACGAATTTTCAACGATTTAGTTTAATTTCTAACCAAATACATAGTTGACTTGTCGACAAAAAAAAATTTTAATTTAAGATCAAAAACAGTGGAACGTGAACAAAAAAGTCGGCTTTTTTACCAATAACTAATTTTTAATAAACTACATAAATTTTCAAACAAAAATAGAATAGTGAAATTTTCAGTTCTAGATATTTTTAACAAAAAAAAAACGTAATTTCAAGTGAATAGTTAAATCAAGTAATATAAAGCTACATTTAGAGAAGAAAAAATATTGTTTAACTTCATAACAAAATTACAGGATGTCTAGCTAAATCCTGGAAAAAATTTTTTGACAATTTCAGTTTTAAATTTACAAGAGAAAAGATTAATTTCTTTTGAAAAATTTCAACAATGAATTATCAACCAAAAAAATTTTTTAGCCACATACTTAAATTTTTAAGTAAAAATGGCATAATAATTTTTTTAACTTAAAAAATTAATTTTCAACCATACAAATCAACTTTTAGCTGAAATAATAGATCTTCAACTGAAATAGTTAAATTTTAAACCAAAAAAATAAATTTTTCAATGAAATGATGAATCTTTAACTGAAATAGTTTAATTTTTAACTAAAAAGTAAAATTTGTAAGCAACAAGATTCATTTCTACAAAAAAAGACGAATTTTCAACAAAATACATGAATTTTCGACTGAAGAACATAAATTGTCAAACAAAAATTTAATTATTACTATAATTTTTAATTCAATTATAAAAAATTAGTGATTAACCAAAGAGATGAACTTTCAACTAAAATGATTTTTAACTAGAATAGTTGAATTTTCAAGCGTTTCAAAGCTTTGAAAATTATAAAAATAATTAAAATTGTAAAAATTTTTATTAATTTCCTTACAATCTATTAAAATTACTTTAAATCACTGCAAATCTTTCAAATTTTATGTTTTTTTTTTACATTGATTGATTTCACAAATGAATAATAATATGTCAATTTTTTAACCCAAAGAGATTTAATGAAAAAAACTCGGCTTATTTCATAGAAGGGAAAAGAACCCTATGAGTTCAAGAAAGTTTGATAAAATTATTTAATGAACTAATTAATTAAAAAGAATTTAATTTTAATTTTAAATACTTTCAACTTAGAATACTTTCAACCTTTTGAATTTTTTTATTTTGTGGATAAGTATTCAGCATTTAATAATAAATTAAACATTTTTTCAGGCATGAAAATTTAAATTTAAAAAATTTTTTTTATCTCGGAGATATGTTTGAAAACCGGGAAATAAACAGAAATTTTTTTTTTTCTAGAGGCCACACTAAAATATATATTAAGTATTTGACTGCTAATAAGAATCAGTTAGAAATTTATAGCATAATATATTTGCTAATATAAATAAAGAGTACTTTACAGCAGTTTTTTAGTGGAACATGTGGTGAAGCGAAGACACCTCATTGACTATTCAATGGACTGTCGTATACGCACCAACCAATAACTCACGTTCTTAATTGTCCATCATGTAGCATTGAGAA
>JAUELO010000359.1:1101031-1117000 GCA_032357855.1 Amphibolips quercusostensackenii
CAGTGCTAACGGCACTCAGACTATTAACCTTAATTAACCGAAATGCCTTAACTCAACTAACTTAACTAAACCTAACCCAACCAAATTATAATTAATTAAGGTTTGCAGGTTTAGGATTTGCTTAATCAACATGGCGGTTTGTTATTACGCTACATACAAACTATGATTCCTAATTGTTTTAATAATATCAGCAATGACGCGAGGTCTGGCGTCGCTAGCTCTTAGACTATTGCCCTTAATTACCCTTAATAACCTGAATCAACCAACGTGATTTAACTTAACCTAACTTAATTATAATTAATTAAGGTTTGTGAGCTTAGGATTTGCTTGCTTAGCATGGCGGTTCATTATTACACTACATGCGAAATATCAAATCCTGATTTTTGTTATTAATATCAGCAATGACGCAAGGTCTAGTGTCGCCAGTTTGTAGACTATTACCCTTACACTCCCTAAATACTCCATCTTGATCAACCTAATTCAACTCAACCCAACTTAATTATAATTAATAAAGGTTTGTGAGTTTAGGATTTGCTTTCTCAGCATGGCGGTTCGTTATTACACTACATGCGAGCTATCCTTCTCAATTTTTGTTATGAATATCAGCAATGACGCAAGGTGCAGTGTCGCCAGCTCTTAGACTATTACCCTTAATTACCCTCAATAACCTTACTTAACCAACTTAATTTAACTTAACGCAACTTAATTATAATTAATTACGGTTTGTAGCGGTTTGTAGCCTTAGGATTTGCTTAGTCAACATGGCGGTTTGTTATTACACTACATGCGAACTATCATTCCTATTTTTTGTTATCAATATTAGCAATGACGCAAGGTCTAGTGTCGCCAGCTTTTTAAGTATTACCTTTAATTACCCTGAATACCTTTACTTAACCAACTCAATTCAACTTAACCCAACTTAATTATAATTGATTAAGGTTTGTGGTTTCAGGATTTGCTTGCTCAGTATAGCGGTTTATTATTGCACTACATGCGAACTAGCATTCCTAATTTTTCTTATCAATATCAGCAATGACGCAAGGTCTAGTGTCGCTAGCTCTTAGACTATTACCCTTAATTACCCTCAATAACCTTATTGAACAAACTTCATTTAACTTAACGCAACCTAATTATAATTAATTAAGGTATGTAGGTTCAGGATTTGCTTGGTCAACATGGCGGTTTGTTATGACGCTACATACAAACTATTATTCCTAATTTTTTCATCAATATCAGCAATGACGCAAGGTCCAGTGTCGCCAGCTCTTAGACTATTACCCTTAATTACCCTAAATACCCTAACTCAACTAACTTAATTTAACTTAACCTAACTTAATTATAATTAGTTAAGGTTTTTTGTTTTAGGATTTGTGTGCTCAGCATAGCGGTTTATTATTACACTTGATGCGAACTATCATTCCTAATTTTTGTTATCAATATCAACAATAATGCAAGGTCTAGTGTCGCCAGCTTTTCGACTATTACCCTTAATTACCCTCAATAACCTTACTTTACCAAGTTAATTTAACTTAACGCAACATAATTATAATTCATTAAGGTTTGTGGGCTTAGTGTTTGCTTGCTCATCATGGCGGTTCGTTATTACACTACATGCGAACTATTATTCCTAATTTTTGTTATCATTATCAGCAATGACGCAAGGTCTAGTGTCGCTAGCTTTTAAACTATTACCCTTAATTACCCTTAATACTCTAACTTAACCGACTTAATTAAAGCTAACCCAACTTAATTATAATTAATTAAGGTTTGTGGGTTCAAGATTTGCTTGCTCGGCATGGCGGTTGGTTATTACACTACGTGCAAACTATTATTTCTAATTTTTTATCAATATCCGCAAAGACGCAAGGTCCAGTGTCGCTGTCTTCCGTACTATAATTTGAAGGGTTTAACTGTCGATCTTCTGTGGAAGGTAGAATGAATTGGGTTTATGTATAACATCATCTCATAATTTTAGAATGCTAACTATAGTTATAAAGAACCTTCACCCCAGTTTCATAATGAAGTAGACGGGAAGTAATTTATCATAGGAGGAGAAGAAAAGTAGGCGCTTACAACCGTCTTGATCCGTTTAGTTTAGATGAGAGGATGGTGTCGCGATCACAACCCTTGGTGTCGCGAGACAAGACACGCGAGTCAGAATATACTTGTCGATTCGAAAGCCAGCTTTCATTCGTGGCTTATTAAGCGTGACTATGTACGAGCCGATCCTTGCCTTCCGTCTGGCAGTTAATTTGAATTGCTGGATGGCCGACTACCTCGCGCGAGCTTACAAAGCTATAATTATTAATACGCGTCGTCTGCGCGCCCCTCGTATTCTTGCACTCATTTATTAGGGGTACACCTCGCTAAGTTACTTCGACTAGAGACTAGAATGTCCAGACTCGTTTCGCCATTTCTGAATCGCTTGCTCGGATTCATTCTTATTGTGCAGACTGCTCATGCTTTGACCTCATCCAACATTTCCTCGCTTTGTGCCAACGGATTATAAGTGAAAGCTAATTTAAGAAATTATAACTTTTATCAATCTTTACACTGAAAAAAATAGTTTGGGACAAATATTTTGTTTGTAAGCATAATACTGCATTTTGTCGATTTAAAAAAAAGTTTGATTAAGCGACCAAAATTTTAAGGATGGTCATTCCTTACCCTAAAATGGGGCTAAGCGGCTCGTTTTTTGTTAAGAGTTATAATAAAGAACAAGAAGAAATTTAAATTAGATATTGATGCTTCAAGGAAATAATCTCTATCCGGTCCTTTATCGTACTATTAAAAGCAAACATGAATTTAATTTATGAAAAACTATTTAACATCTCTTGTAGTGTGAGCGAATTGACCCCATCATGGGAGGCTAGGTTGCTCACTTATAAAAAAAAAAGAAAAATTATTATTATATTTAGTGTTTAATTTTTTTTTCTTAAATAATTTAAAAGCTATCGGGATTCTCTATAAAATAAGCCATATGAAGTACCCTAGTGGGGGTAGAAAGTTTAAAAAAGATAAAAATTAAGAAATAGGAAAAGATAGATGAAGGAAAGGATGAGGTAGAGAATATAGGATTGAAAAAGATAGACGTAAAGTCAGATTGACAAAGAAATAAAAAAACTTCGACGCTTTTTAATGCAGGATGCGATAAGATAGAGAAGAGGAGATTAAAAAAGATAAACGGGAATTGAGATTAACAGAGAAATAGAGAAATATTGACATGGATAGATAAAGGATAGTATAGGTTAGAAAAGAGGGGAAATGATAGGAGAAGAGAGATGAAAAGTAATTATGGAAGGAGAAGTAGGGGAATTGAGAAGTAGGGAAGCAGGTTAAGTCAGGAGTAGGTGAATAGGGAAAGTAGTGAGAAATTTAGGGAGGGAAAGTACAAGGAGTGAGGTCAGTGAGGGGATTGAGTGGAGGGGAAGTTAGATAGAATAAGGTTTCAACGACTTAATTTACCTCTTAATAGGCCACGAAACCCTTTTTGACAGCGCGTGGCACCTAGTTTGACTAATTTTTTAAGTAGATTTTAAAAAAATAGTATAAATTTCAATTCTTTCTCAAAATTTATATAAAATCTCACTTAATAAACATTTTGACACATCTTTAGGATCATTCAAAGGTAAATTTTTAAAAATTGTCTCCAACTTATTACGATTATTTAAAAATTTTGGCTTGCATAAGCAGCATGTTCGAAGTTAAATAAGAAATGTGCAAAAAATGTTGATATTTTATTGCTATAGAAAATACTTTTGCAAAATATAAGAAAGAACTAATAATGACGTTTTAAGTGAATTAAATAAAATTGATTTTATTTTTATTGTTATATTCAAGATGAGATGTCTTAGGATTCTTCCAACTCTTTTGTATCAACTTTTAAAATGTTTATTTTATTGGGTTTTTATTTAAAATTTGAAAAAAATATTAACATTTGCACTATTTTGCAATAGATTTTTAATTTAATTATACACAAATTCAAAACTTACACAGAATAATTATTTCAACAATAGTTTTCTGATTGAAATATTTCTTACGTCTTTTTTTACCAATAAAAAAAGTCTATATTTGAATTAATCATGGTTCATTTTCTGAGAGAAAATATTTTTCACGACTTTACTGCTTCCAATTTCGAAAATAATCTTAAATACAGTTATTTATAAAAAAACTAAGTTTTTTAACGATTTTAGCGATAGAAAAAATTTACTCCTGGAAAAATAGCAAATGATTTTTCAATTTCATAGAATAATTTTAAAAGAACATTTTAAAAATTCATGAACATTTTTTAATTTTACAAGATTAAACAATTTTTTAAAACTTGAATGAGATTGAAAGATATTTAGAAGATTTGATAAGTTTAAAAAAAAATGTTAAAACTTTAGAATATTTAAAAAAACTCAAAACAAAATGTAGATTTTTTAAGAATTGGAAAAGAAGATTTTGAAGCTTTTAAGATTTTTAAAGGGTTTCTACGGAATGATACAATTTTCTCAAGATTTCTGGAACAAATTTTATTAATTTTGTCAGAAAAAATCAATTTAAAGAGAACATTTAAACAGATATCGGGATTACTATAAAATCCTAAAAAATAAATTTTCTCAACACAGTAAAATGAGTCAATTTAAATAATTTTTAAACAATATAATAGACGAAATTATAAAATTGGCGAAATAAAACAATCCCGAAATGAAAAATTCCTAAATAATAAAATTGCCAAACATTTTATAATATTACTGGTTTAAAAAATTTCCAAATAATAAAATTATCGACAGTTTTTAATATTATTGAATTTGATTTAGCCCTAATAATAAAATTCTTGATCGCAAATTGACAAATTATAAAATATGCGAACTAGGAAAATCCTGAATCATGAAATTTTCGAATGTGAACATTTAAAAAAATTACTTTTTATCAAATGTTATTAATTTATTAAAAATATTATAATCAAATATTTTTATTTAAAAAATTTTTAATTGCTTAGAGTTTTTACATAAGTGTTTAAATTTTTAAAAATTATAAGCATAACAGGAAGTTTTTCTTTGATAAAAATATTTTATAATCTTATCTTTAGCAAATGCATAATAGTTTTTAAGAAATAACTAATTTAATTGCTAAAATTCGGGAATTTTATAGTTCGACATTTTTTTAATTCAAATATTTTATAATTTGACAATTTCCTGTCAAGGATTTTATTATTCGGGAATTTTCAAATTTAGTATTTTCATATTTTGACAATATTATAATTTCGGAAATTCTCTTATTAGGAAATTTGTCAGTGTCGAGAGTCTTTTTTCGGAATTTTTCAGTCGTGTCGAGATTCCCAACATTTTCAAAAAAAAATCTAAAAGATTTTATAGCAATCTGTTCAGTTTTGTAGAATTAAAAAAATGCGAAAAATGGAACAATTTTTGAAGATATTTAGGAATGTAAAATGATTTAAAGAGAGTAAAAGTATTTCAAAACTTGAAATGATTTTCAAAAATTTATAAAATAATTGTAATATTGTTAAATTTTTCCCAATATTTTCGGATTGAACATAAATTTAAACACAAAATTTAACGAAGTGAGGGGATGTGAAGGGTAATGATGGAGGGGAAAATAGGGGAAGTAAAGAGAAATAAGAAGTGAGGACGTAATGGGAGTAGGGGAACTGAGAGGCATTAGTGG
The DNA here is from genome assembly GCA_032357855.1 of Amphibolips quercusostensackenii. Classification (NCBI taxonomy): domain Eukaryota; kingdom Metazoa; phylum Arthropoda; class Insecta; order Hymenoptera; family Cynipidae; genus Amphibolips; species Amphibolips quercusostensackenii. The sequence continues at coordinate 1,106,702 of JAUELO010000359.1, forward strand.
AGGGAAGTAGTGGGATTAAGAAAAGAGGAAGTATATTAAGCGAAAGGAAAATATTGCAGGTAAATAAAGGAAAATAATTCAAGAGATTGGAGGACAGGGGAATTAAATGGACATAATATTGAGAAAAGTAGATGAAGTGTGGAGTCCGGAAGTGAGAAGAGAAGTAGGAGAAGTAGAAGAAGAAAGTGAAAATTATAGCGAGGGGAAGTAGATAAAGTAAAGGGTAATAGGACAAAGGTATTAGAAAAAGTAAATGCAAATAGGGGAAATAAGGGGCAAGGAAGTAGGGAAAATAAAGAAACATCGAGAGAGGGAAATTTAAATAAGAAAAGTGATGGATAGGAAGTAAGAAAAATGACACATAGTGTGAGTCAGTGTACGGGGAATAAGGGTTAGGAAAGTAGGATAAGTGGAGAGAAAATTAGTGTAAGGGGAGTATAGAAAGTGGGAGAAGAGGAAATAGGGAGGTAGAGTAGGTAGGGGGAATGTTGTCTTCGGAAGTAGGAGTAAAAGTTAGATAGGGAAATAAGAAGAGTGCAAAGTACATTTAAAGTTCTCATATCGTCATGCACTAATGGTTCTTGCAACAGAGGCTTTTAAATGAGGAAAGTTTTTTATTTATGTTAAATAAGCATCTAGTTTCACAAACTTTTAAAATGTAAGCTTTCCAATAATAATGCTCGCAGCACTACCAAATTCCTACATTATTTATATATTTTTTTCTTAAGGTACCAAATTAAACAGAAAGAAGTTCATAAGAAATTCATCAAAAAGAGGAATCAAGAAGAGGGAAGATATCGAACCAGTGAAGGAACTTTGAAAGTTTGTTTGCACCTGTGCCATCTCTTGGAGAATCGTCGTACCACATCGACGTTTTTACGTGATTCTCATAAAAAAAAGCGGGCTTACGAAACTATCGCGGGAGCGCGCCCTTCCTTTTCGCGATCAGACTCTCCCTTCGTACCAAAGTAAAAAAGCAGAACTCTGTTAAATTTTTTTACTTTTTACCTCAATTTTAAAGAAATAATTGACGTTTTGAGTTTTTTGCTTTATAATTCATGACACAAATTATTTTTTAAAAACTGCTTCTATAATTGCGGGAAATTTGAAAATTTGTTAACATGTTTTTTCATCTTTAATGAATTTCCAAGTAAATTTAAACTTCAGTAATTCTTTAAATAAAATTTTAAACTTTGTCATTATCACTTTTTGTGATATTTGTACCAGAAATTGCTACACTATTTCCAGTAAAGCAGACAACGGTTTGGTTCTTGTATAATTATAAGTACGCAAGGAAGGAATACTGGCAATCGCGCCTTTCAGAAAAGCTTCTCTTTTCATTGACGGATGGACTGCGGCTGTTTTCCAAAATTCCCAGGAAAAAGGTTATAAATCCAAACGTGACGGCTGATTGAATTACATTTATGCGAGAGTAAAACAGTCACGTCGTGTATAGGTCGTTTAACGTACGTCTAAGAATATCCTCACGAATCAAGACGCTCATTCAGAATCGAACATATCAACGTTCTTACGCAGTGTTCGTCATTTCTTTTCAACACTTCTATATAAAGCGGCTTTTGTGGCCTCCCTTTTCTCAACTTTCACCTCTTTATGTTTTCGTAGCTGAAAATCCCCTTCCCCTACATCCCTTCCCCATCCCTTACTTCCCCTCCCCTACTTACCTTTATTTTTAATCATTTTTCCTCACTAGCCCTACTGCCTTTTCCCTTATTTCCTCCACTTCACCAACTTTTCCTCCCCTCCACCAACTTTCCCTCCCCTCATTTTCTCGCACTTTATCTACTCCTTCACTCCTTATTTCCCCTGATTTTTCACACTTTCCCTCTCTACACTTCCTGTACCTTCCCGTCCCTAATTTTCCTCAACACCCCTTCTCTTTTTTTATATTGCCTCCCACCATTTTTTCTTACTGCCTTCCATCATTTCGCTACACTTTCCCTTCTTAGCATTTCCCTTTTTAGCATTAAGTACCTCTTTTTTCTAAAAAAACAGAACCTATTATAATCTTCCATGCACACACATCTCATCCTCACTATAAGCTCCTGACTTTCTTTCCCTTCTTTCTCACACAAATATTGCGCTTTCTTTTTTGTTATAATCCACGCATAGTTCCCATTATATTTTGACCCTCTTATTCTTTCCTCTCATGTTACCTTCTATCTCTCCATACCGTTTTTCTTAACCATCTCATACACCTTCCTCCCTTTCTCATGCATTCTTTTCACTTCATCCACCTGCAGTCTTTTTGTTCTCAAATACCTTTCCCTTTCAACCTCGAGCTTCTCCTTCTCCCACGAACACTCTTTATTCAGCTTACTTCTCCTCTCTTTCAAAAATTCCTCCTTATATTTACACGCCCGACTTCCTGTTATAATCCCTAAACTTGTTCTTCTTGTCTCCGTCCTGATAATATTATTAGGTGTATATCTTGCCAACCCTACTGTCGACATTACGTACCTCTCCTGTATTCTATTTACCACCTCACTTTCGTTCCACCACCATTCCATAAAATTTAACACTCGCCACTAGCGATTTGGAAAACGTTATTCTCCTTCCAAAATCATCTGCGAACAATTTATTTCCCAACCCCCACACTTGTCTCAACACCACATTTTCCCTTTCTTATTTTTCTTTAATAAAATTAGCCACTCTCCCATATCTCCGAAACAGAAAGCGCAGGTACACAAACTCTTTCACCTCCTGAACCGCCTGCCTCTTCCACTTACATTGCCTTCCCTTATCTCTTCCACCGCCTTTTTCTGAGAACCATGATCTTGGAATTTACTGAATTCAGCTCCAGCTCCTTCTTATCCAGGCATCTTCCCTCAAACTCTTTGTCACCTTCTTCATTGCTTTCTTGCTTCTTGCCAGAAACACCATGTCATCTGCATACGCAAGTGACCATATCCTAACTGCGCCTACCCTCCAACCATCCTACCCTAATTCCTCCTACCACTCCGTAAATCTTCTATATGTAAGTATGGTCAGTGTTGAACTATAGTGTGGAAATTTAGGGGTGGAAAGAGCATAGGAGAGGGTAAAAAGTTCGCCTGAGAGATTTTAAAGATGGATCATTGAAGTGAGTTAGAGCCGTCCAAGTTATATTGTGAGGGAAGAAATAAGACAAAAAAAGATGTTCAACAGGCAACTGAAAAAAGACTGAAATTTTAAAAAGAAACTAAAAAGGGGAAAAGAAAATAGAATTGCGCAAGCGTGTGCCCTGGAGGTTATGGATTAAGAAAGCAGAGGTAACATGGGACGTTTGAAATAGGAAAAGAAGAGATATGAAAAGAGGTTTAAATGTAATATGCAATTGAGAAATAGATAGAAGCAGAAAATAAAGGAGTGATGAGCAAAATACGAAAATTAATCGCGGATTCAAGGTACAACAGATAGTATAGACTGGTTAAGATGCAGAAGCAACCAGAGTATCTGAAAAAAATTTTGAAAAAGAGCAAATGGAATAGAGTGGTTAGATTCAGAATATGAGATGGTGTAAGAGCATGCACGTATTAGATGAATGAAAAATAAACTCTGTGTAGAGTGTGTAGGTATGAGCAGGAAACATGGTTACATGTGATGAAGAGGGTGTACAGGTGACGAAGAGAAGGAGAGAGCATAGAAAAGAGGGTAAAGTAGATTTGGAATGAAAATGGACAGAAGAAGGAGTAAATTAATAAGCTGGAAGATCTAAAAGAGAGAAAGCTGGTGTCACAGGGTAGAAAAAATTTTTTAAAAAGACCCCTAAGTTAGATCAAGGTCAAAAGCGTTTAGGAGTAAGAAAATCAATAAGGAAGATATGCAGAAAATAGCTGGTAAGTTAGTATATAAAGCTTGTTTGTGAGAAAACATGTTCTGGTTATGTAAAGACTCTCAAGCCCGTAAAAGAGAGGGAGTATAAAGAAAGTTGAGAAGATTACTGTTTAACAATATTGTTGAATTTTCGACAAAATAGATCAACTTTTCAAGAAATAGTTCAATTTTGATCCAAGAAGATTAATTTTTTGCCAAAAAAGATGATTTTTCCACAAAATACATGTATTTTCACCCAAACAGTTAGATTTTTAACAACAAAATAATAATTTGCAACAAAAAATGGAATAGTTAAGTTTTAAATGAATAGATTGATTTTCAATTAAATTTGTTAAACTTAAAACAAAACAGTTAAATTTTTACTTAAAAATAAATTTTTGAGCAAGAAACGACCACTTTTAACAAAAAAATTGAATTCCTAATAAAAGGGACGAACTTGCAATTCAAATAAAAAATTTCCAGCCAAAAAAATTAATTTTTAACACAATCGTTTAATTTTCTCCAAAGTTAATTAATTTTTAACAAAAAATGTAGTGGATCATATTTAACAAATAATTTTAATCCGGGATGTGATTCTCTACAAAAAAATATGAATTAAAACAAATACATGAATTTACAAATTAAAAGGATCAAACTTTAATCGGAAATGGAATAATAACATTTTCAGTTGAAAAAAAACTAATTCTCAATTAAACAAAAAAAATTCAGCCAAATAGTTAAACTTTCAATCAAAAAGATGGATTTTGAACTAAAATGATGAATCTTCAATCAAAATAAATTTATAAGAAAAGGGCTTAAATTTTTAATCGAAAAAATGAATTTTTAACCTAATACTTAAATTTTCAACCCAAAAAAAGACAAATTGTTAATAAAAAAGATCAATTTTCAACTAACAGGATAAATTTTCAATAACAAAAAAAAACTTTTACCCAAAAAGATGCTCTTTATAATTAAAAAGATCAATTTTTGACCATACAGTTCAAAAAAAAAACTAAAAAAATCAATCTTCAACTGAAAAAATCAAGTTTTGACTAAAAAGCACAATAGGAAAATTTTTAGTCAAAAATTAATTTTCAGCCAAAAGTAAAACGAATTTTCAACAAAATAGTTAAATTTTCAACTAAAGAAATGAATCCTCAACCAAAAAAATAAATTAATTTTTAACAAAGTGGTACAATTTTTAACCTAGTTTTTAAATTTTTTGCCAAAAAAGTTCACTTTTGAACAAAATTGCTGTATTTTAAGTAAAATAATTAAACTTTTCACCTAAACAGTTAATTTTTAAACTAAACGAGATGGATTCCGAAACTAAAGATAATAGTAGACTTTTCAACCAAAAATTATCTTTTAACCAAGATGAATTTAGACGAACTTTAGATAAATTTTTGTACCAAAAAAAACGAATTTTCAACAACAGTAAATTTAATTCCTTATCACACAATTGCATTATTACTTGAATATTTGCTCCTTTTAGCCAAAAAAATTTATCTTAAACCACGAACGATAATTTTTAACCGTAAAAGATGACTTTAGTGTCATAAAAAAGGAATTTTTATTCTAAAAGAACGAAATTTCAGCAAAACAGTTAAACTTTGTACGCGTACCACTTGTGTTTGCTTATTATAACTTAAGAAGAAGAATTACATACATATTCGGTCAAATTCAGGGTTTGTAGATACATGGTTCGCACATATTTCGCATACAATGGCCCCAGTGTATGTCTGCATAAAAGCGCATTAAATTTTGTAATATAGCATACAAAATGAAAATTTTCCGAAATCATACACGAATGCTGTTCTGTGAATATTGTAGGTCAAGCTTTTTATAAATTTCCTAAAGCAATCTTTCCTGCATATCCTCTAAGTCTTTCTTCACAATTTTATTACTAGAAGTTCATGATATATCAAGATACTTTGTAAAAACTAATACTTTGTTTCTTGTTGCAGAGTTAAGTTCACAACACGATTTTTCTCCTGATAGCACTTCTATTTCTGGTGTTCCTCGTGGCAATTTATCTCCTACTTTTGACGTACAAAATTCTTCTGCCAGGTATCTTCCTCCTTCCCAGCCTCTTCTTCGTGTCAGGTCGCGTTCTCCTCATGGCGAGCTTGCTCTCCGTGCCAGACCCAGATCTCCTCCTGCCCACCCACCATCTACTAGGCTTCCTTTTTCTCAGATACTTGGATATGAACTTGATCAAATTCCACTTATTCGCGTAACTCCCACTATAAATGCGAACCGACAATTCGAACTTCGGAGATACACTTTTTCTGCGAATAGACCACTTGAAGTATGCACAGGACGGCATGTCTATGGGCCATTCCCACACATGAACATATTGTATTGTCAACATTTGATGGCGACGCCTTTGCAAAATTGGAAAGTAATAATACATTTTTTGCTGCAATATATACATACATTCCTCGCATTCAACGTAAAGCACGGGTAAAAATCAACATGGAAAGCGGCAGAGCTACCCCGTTGACCGAAACTTAAATAAAGAAAGCTTCAGTGGGCTCCAAACGCAAAATTTTGACTTACTATACAGTAGTGTGTAAAACACAATCCTCTGCAGCAATAATTTAATTATAAAAATAATTTATAACAAAAATATAACACTTCTTGTGATTCGAAATCGTCTTAAGATATTGAAAGTAACTTGTAATATTACAAATAATGATAATAAAAAACCAATGTATTCTGGTTAACAAAGCTTTAATCTTTTGTAAATTTAAGAGACATTCTTTTTTGTCAAATAATAAAAGAATGTTTGCCCGCCGAGCGGGCATATTCTGATCGCACCTGTTTGAGTTTGTGCTGCGCGCAAAATCTTTTACTTTTTTGCATATGACTTTTAAAATTAAAGATTAAACCATCGACAACTGAAATCTACTGGTTACGAATTTTTTTTCTTAAAGCTCCTTTGGCTTTAACGAACACAGTATGTTTTATGGGGTCCTAAAAAACCCAATAAGTGAAAAAATGGTTTTGCGAGTTTTTAAAGCTAATTATGATTTTCTTTGTGTTCTCTTCAATTCAAATTGTTTCTAGTACATTAAATACAACTTTACACTAAAAATAAGATGTATACACAAATTGTTTCAACAATTTATTATTGTTTTTAGCAACTTTCTCCTAGAATAGAGTAAGAAAGTCATTCTCATTTTTTGTCTACTTTGCAATTGAAGTAAGGTTATACCTAATTAGTGTTGACAGGAATAATTTTTTTAATAATTTATTTTAATTTTTAATAATATTCTATTAAAATAATAGTTGCGGTTTCTTGTGCACTTTTTTTAGTAAAGAACTAAGTAATGCAAGCTAACGAACATACTTGTTAAAACAATTTATTAATGTTTATAACTATCTTCTCTTAAATAAGTGCTATGAAGTTATGGTTTTTTCTTGAGTCCTTAACTTTTTTTTTACTTTGATTTAGTAAAGTAGTAATTAATAGAAGTTAGCAAACATGCTTATTTCAAAACTTTATTATTGCTTATAGCTATCTTCTCTGAGAGTAATGCTAAAAAGTTTTTTGTTCTGAAATCTTCAGTTTTGCTTTGACTTTTTAGATAAACAAATAATGAGTGAACCTTAGCAATAATTATTTTTCTAATATTCTTCTTGTTTTTTATAAATTATTTTTACTCTTTTTTCAATGTTTAAAAAAATTAATTTAAACAAAAAGCTACATGACATAAGAGACAAAAACAAAGAATGGAATAATTAGTAGTGGGTTAGAGAACTAGGTTTTTTAATGACTTTTAAAACTTTTATTTTGCATTACAACAAGAATTTTATTGCAAAGCGTGACGAAAAAATTTGGAATCGCACATATTTTAATTTTATCATCCTTTCCTGCACTAAAGAAAACACGTCTCGTCGATAACAATATTCATATATAAAAATTAAAAAGACCTCAAATAAATAATTAGTTGATTTTAACATCTGACGGAGGATGTTTCGCTCTATTTTATAAAATCCTATGAACAATAAAAATTGACATTGTTGAAAACATGATTCTTCTTAATTTTTATTCATTATTTGTTTATAAATAAAGAGGCAAAGCCAAATTAAACCTTTTAAAAAACCGCAGCTTCTTAGCACTTATCTGAAAAAAGACAGTTATAAACAATAATCAATTGTTTGAAATAGTATGTCTGTTAACTTGCATTATTTATTAATTTTACAAATAAAAACTGGGTGAAAAAATAACAATTTCAGAAAAAACCGCAACCATCTAGCAATAAAAAAATAATATAGTTATAAACAATAACAATTTGTTTGAATAATTATTTTTGATAATATAATTAGTTTTCAGCTCATTTCAGGTATAAAATAGACAAATGGTTGAAAAAAAACGCAATTTTAGAGCATTATTCAAATTCAATATTTTTAACAATAATCACTTTTGAAAAAAATTAATTTTCTTAACTTAAATCAATTATTTACCTCACTTTATTCGAATTTTCTAGCATTATTCTGAAGAAATATTATGACTAATAAAAAAAAATTATTTAAACAATTCTTTTTGTTAACACTAATTAGGCGATATGCATGAAAATTAAAAAAAAAAGAATTCTAATGCATTTTCGCACTACCCTCATTACTAAACATATAGATGAATTTTCAATCGACAGGAATATATTTAATAGAGAATAATTAAATTTACAACCAAAATTATTAATTTTTAACATAAAAGTTTATTTTTACGAAAAAAGTTTAATTTAGTACCAAAATGTTAAATTTTAAAGCCAAGCAGATAAATTTTCTACAAAATATATCGATTTTTACCTAAAAGTGTTCCTGAATGGTAGCTTTTTCTCAAAAATTCGGTAAACTTTAAACAAAGTAGTTGCTTTTTTAACCAAAAATACAAATTTTCATTAGTATAAATGAATCTTTAACGAAAACAGAATTATTTTTAACCAAAATTTTAATAGTTGAACCAAAAACGATTTAAAATGAAATTTCTACCAAAAGACGAATTTTCAACAAAATACGTAGATTTTCAGTTAGATTGGTAAATTTTCAACTAGAAAATATCAATTTTAATTAAATGATCATGTTCGAACGAAAAGCTATTGTGTTAAAAATTTGTCTTTTTGGTGAAAAATATAACTATTTTGTTTTAAATTCAAGCTTTTTAGTTGTGAATAAATTTTGTTGTTGAGAATTTAACTCTGTTATAAAAATTTACTTTTTTTGATTAAAAATTTAACTACTTTGTTGAATGTTGAACTATTCTGTTAAAAAGACTGTTTCACTCCTAGCTACACTATATACGATTGTCTAAATTATCATTTCAGTTATTCTGATTTTTAAATTCTAATCTTCATAGAATTTCCAACAATTATAACTATTTAAAAAATATTTAAAGCTTTTAAACATTTTATGTAAATTTAAAATATTTTAAAGATTTTACGGCAATCGAAGGGATTGCACAGGAGTTAATTCAGAGATTAAATATTTTTACAAAGATTTTATGTGATCTTTGGGAGATTTCAATAGATATAAGAAATTCTGAACCTTTTATTATATTTCTATAAACCGTAAAAAATTTTCAGAGGAAAAGGGTTTGTGTAGGATATTAAAGACAATTAGTTTATATATTTGAGTTAATCTGCCTTTTTACATAATTTCCTTGAATTTCAAAAGATTTGAAAGGATTTCGTGAGAATTATAAGATTTGAGGATCTTGAGAAAGAATCCAAGGAATTTTAAAGAATTTTCAAATTATGCAAATATTTAAAAGGATTGTTAAGAGGTTTTTTAGGATCTTTAAGGATCTTTAAGGATTTAAGTAATTCTGAGGGATTTCAAAAAGTTTCAATAACGTATGTTAATCAATTTTCCTGGTTCTCAAAGGATTTTATAGGGCTTTAAATATTTTTTAATATTTAAAGGAATATCAACAGATTTCATTTAATAAACGAGTTTTTCGGGTTCCATTTGTGTGCAAAAATACGAATCTTGCTGACGTTTCGTAAACGTTGCAGTTTACTTTTTTAGTGCTAACCTGAAACTGAATTTTTAGGTTATGTTGTTTTTATATATATGCTCTCTGCAATGCCTGTAGCTGGCCAAAGCTCCCCCCTATGGCGTCTGGTTAAACCTAATTGACCAATCAAATCTTTTTTAAAAAAGGCCGGGAGAACGAGAAGCCAAATCGGATTGGTATTTTATCCATTGTCCCTATTGATGTTATTAGGGTGTTTTAAAATTTCAATTGCTTCTCTATGTTTTCTTTAAAAAATATTACATATTTTTGCGATTATTGTAGATTTGACAAATAAAATGCTATGTCCTGTTTCTATATGATGCTCAGCTAGTGCTGATTGCGTCAAACGTTTTAGCCTGACTTTACTTTCATGTTTCTTTACACGCTGACTTACCGCTCTCCCGGTTTCTCCAATGTAGAATTTGCAACAAGAGCAAGGGATTGTATTTACTCCAGAATTACTA
>JAUELO010000360.1:23322-34663 GCA_032357855.1 Amphibolips quercusostensackenii
AGTTCAATTTTAAAAATAAAAAGTATAATATTTTTAAAAACATTTAAGTTTTAAATCGAGCAGATAAATTTTCAACAAAACAGCTAATTTTCAATCAAGAAAGATATCTTTTTAACCAAATAGATGAAATTTAAAGCCAAAAAGAGAAACTTTTTAGAAGGCAATTTAACATCAAACCCAAAAAGTGAATTTTCAACGAAAAATGTAATAACAATGCCATTGCCAAAGACCAAAAAAAGTTGCTACCGAAAAAGACGAATTTTTAACTGAAAAATATAATTTTTAACTGAAAAATATAATTTTTCCACGGAAGAACTGCAATGAAAATAAAATTATTTTTTAACAAATTATATCAGCTATTACCCAATTAGTTGATTTTTTAACCTAAAAAGATCAATTTTAAACAAAATATTTCAACTTGAAAGCAAAGGTATAAATTTTTACAAAAATATGAATCTCTTACAAAAAATGATTTTTCAACAAATTTTGTTTGACCTTTAACCAAGTAGTTTAATTTTAAACAAGAAAAGATGAATTTTCAATAAATAATGTAATAGTACATATTTCAACAACAACAAATTTAATTTTAAATAAGAAAGAATTGAATTTAACAAAAAAAAATGAATTTTTATCGAAATGGTTAAGTCCTCAAACAAAGAAGATCAAGTTTTAACCAAACAGTTCTATTTTTATGCAAAAATATGACATTTCTATTAAAATAGTTAAATTTTCAAACCAACAAGACAAATCCTTAACAAAAAAAGTTCAATTCTCAACCAAATAATAAAATTTTTAACTGAAAATGTAATCGTCAGGAGTAAGCAACTTAAAAAAAAGGAATAGAAATAGAAATACGAGGCAAATAAATTTCTAACAAAAATATTATACAGGATGTCCAAAAAGTTCCGGTGATTTTTCGGTGATGACCTTCAATTTGACTTTGACGATGAACATAAAGGTCATTTGGAAGTCAAAATTTTTTTAATGGAAACTCCCCTTTTTGACATCAGAAATCGATAGAGCGGGAAATTCCACGTTCAAATATGTATTAAGGTCATAGGTTTAATTCGACCTTGAAGGTCACTCTAAGGTCATTAGAACTTAAGCAAGGTGCGCACGCCTCTGAGATCAGCAGCTTTTGAAAAAAAATCATATCAATAAAGGTTATTTGTTTTAACGAGGTGGATTCAATGGTGACCTTTAATTTGACCTTGTCGATTACCTTACAGGTCATTTCAAGGTCAACTTTTTTAAAAGGGAAACCCTCCTTTTTAACATTGTAAATCAATAGAGCGGGGATTTTCACGTTCAAATATGTATCGAGGTCATAGGTTCAATTTGACCTTGAAGGTCACTCTAAGTTCATCAAAACTTAAACAAGGTCTGAAAACCTAAGATCATCAGCTTTTGAAAAAATTGCATATCAATGGAGGTTATTTGTTTCAACAAGGTGCATTCAATGGTGACCTTTAATTTAACCTTGACGATGACCTTAAAGGTCATTTCAAGTTTAAGTTTAAAAAAATGTAAACAACCCTTTTTAACAACGAAAATCGGTAAAGCAGGGAATTTCACGTTCAAATATGCATAAAGGTCATAGGTTAAATTTGACCTTGAAGGTCACTCTAAGGTCATTAAAACTTAAACAAGGTCCTAACACCTCTGAGATGAGCAGTTTTTAAAAATATTTCATATCGAAGGATGTTATTTGTTTCAACAAGGTGCATTCAATAGTGAACTCTAATTTGACCTTGACGGGGACCTTAAAGGTTATTTGGAGGTCAACTTTTTGCAATGAATACTACCGTTTTTTATATCGGAAATCGATCAAACGGGAAATTTCACATTCAAATACGTATAAAGGTCATAGGTTCAATTTGAACTCAAAGGTCATTTTAAGGTCATTAGAAGTTCAACAAGGTCCGAACCTTGTTCAAGTTTTAATGGCCTTAAAGTAAACTTCAAGGTCCAATTAAACATAAAACCTTAATACATATACATAATATTTATTAAGGTCATAGGTTCAATTGACCTTGAAGGTCACTTTAAAATCATTAAACCTTAAACAAGGTCCTAACACCTCTGAGATGAGCAGTTTTTATAATATTTGATATCGAAGGATGTTATTTGTTTTAAAAAGGCGCATTCAAACTGACCCCTAATTTGACCTTCACGATGACCTTGAGGGTCACTTGCAGGTCAACATTATTTTAATGAAAACTCCTATCTTTGACATCGGAAATCGATAAAGCGAAAATTTCACGTTCAAATATGTATTAAGGTCATAGGTTGAATTTAACCATGAAGGTCACTATAAGGTCATTAGGACTTATACGAGATCCGAACCTTGATTAAATTTTAATAAACTTAATTTAAATAACTTAAATTTTTTTTAAGTTTATCTCTAAATGACCTTTAAATTCATCGTCAAGGTCAAATTAAAGGTCACCATTGAATTCCTCGTTAAAAGTTACTTCAAGAATGACCTTGACCTCAATAAAAAGTATTTTACCTGAGGAAATATTCCGGAGATCTGGAACTTTTTGGACACCCTGTATATTAAGGTGACAGCAAGAATTAATTTTGAAACTCTCCTAATTATTCCCTGACAAATTTTTTCATTTTCCCCGACCATTATTCAAATAAGAGAATCTTAATCCTGACCCCTACAAGACTTTTTTCAAAATCTTTGACTTTTTTCTGACATTCCCTAGACCTATGGCCACCCTAAAACTACTGATATACCATACGTCAAACTGCCCAAAAAATAAGGTTCTATCACGTAAGATGCATATTTTAAAGGCTCTAACTTCAAAATGCAAATTAAAAAGTTGTATAAAGTTGAGGGCGCTAGTGTTCCCAATACAATTTATGAGATCTTGAAGCTTCGAGAGTTCGTCATCCAAAATAGAACTTTACAGTAAACATTTTGCGAGATAAAACCTTGTTATTTGAAAACTTCGTGTAATTTACCTTTTAAATAAAATTTCTGCACGAAATGATTTGTTGATGAATAATAAAAACAAGTGAATAAAAGAGAAGCTACATATGGACCCAATTGTATGACTATCGACAGTACATGATGCACATGGAGTATGTAGAACTCTATTCTCAGAACAACAGTAACATCAATTTGCAATGTCAGGGGAGATACTTTATTCCGATCGATGCCATTTGGGAATATGCTCAGATTTACATGATAATGCTGACACCCTATAGAACGCCTTAAGTTCATTATAAGAGCTTCCTCTCACACAGGAGGTAAATGCAGTATTATAGAATAAACTGCTGGAAATTTCGTCTCGTAGAGTATAAACTTAATGAAAAAATCCCAGAGAAGGGTACTAAAAGAACAGAGCCCCTACCATATTTTTATACTGTCAGAAAAATCGCTAGCGTAAGATGGGACTAAGCGAAACATGTTTTTAGTATTTTAATTATAAATTATATATTATTTAAATTTAAACCATAATTTTTTATAACTAAAATAACTATATGATTTCTTAATATGGTATTGTAATAAACCCACCCAAATAGAATTAGAAAAAGTCCTTTAAAGAATGAAATGAGACCTTGATCATTAGGATCGAATGAGAATTGCATCTTTTTCTCAAACAGAAATCAAAAACTGAAACTCTAAATATCTACTGTTTTAATTAAAAATTTTACCCTGAATTATTTTATTCTGAAGTACGCTAAAAAGTCTTCGTCAAGATTTATGGAAATTATTAAGAGATCTATTGTTGTCAATGTTTTAAATCATTTTGAAGATTAATGACTTTTGAGATTGATTGTACGTAGTGCACATCCTCAACGCTGTAGGGCTGGTTTCTCACTTTTGCCTAAAATGCGATAGGCATTTAGAAGAATGGTTGAGTATTTTTCTAAATGCCTAAATAAACTAGGCACTTAGACGTAGGTAAAGATTTCGTCTTAAATTCTTTTCAATAACGGCAATCGGATGAATGCCTAGGCATTCAATTGAATGCCGTTATTAAAAAGAATTTGGGACAAAATCTTTACCTAGCGTCTAAGTGCCTCGTTTATTAAGGTATTCAGAAGAATACTTAACCATTTTTCTAAGCGCCTTACACATTTTAGACAATTGGAAGAAACTAACCATAGAGCATTACAACACACATTAAATGTCATCAAAGTCGATTTTTTAACAAAAAAAGTTAATTTTGAATCGATCAATTCAATTTTTGACAAAAAAATTTAATTTTCAGTTAAAACAATTAATTCTTACTAAAATACCTCAATTTTTAACCCAATAGTTGATTATTCAACCATAAAGATTACTTCTCTACACAAAAACTAGTTTCTAAAAACAAATAAACTAAGCTGCGTAATTTCTGCATTGAACAATATCAATTATTATTCAAAAATAGTGTAGTTGAATTTGTGTTTAAGAGAATTAATTTGCAAGAAAAAAAAAAGAATTTTATAGAAAACAGCTTAATTTTGTATGAAATACACTTAACTCCCGATATCAGAAACCTCAGTTTACGATATTCCTAGAATTTAAGTCCTAGATTCCCCCGATTTAAGATCAAGGCCACTGCACGTTATGCCCGAAACCGTTCCTCTATCGGGAGTTGAGTGTAGTTACATTTTCTACCAATGTGTTAAATTTTCAAGCAAAAAAGACAAATTTTCTACAAAACAGTTAAATTTTTAGCATGACCAAATAAATTTTAATGAAAAAAGGTAATTTTAAACCAATCACTTGATTTTTTGAAATAATATTCAAGTCAAAACTTCGATTATTTGGTTAAAAATTACCTATTTATTGTTAAAAATTCGTATTCTTGAGTCGAAAATTAAATTGTTTTTTTAAATTAATCTTGTTTGGATTTATATATAAATTATCCTGGGTTAAATTTTGAATATTTTGTTCAGAATTCTTCTTGGGGTTAAAATTTCAACCATTTGGTTAAGGATTAACTTTTTTGTTAAAACGCATATTTTTCATCGAAAATTTAACTATATAATTGAAAATTTAACTATTTGGTTGAAAAAAATTTTTTTTTCGAAAATTTAAATTTTCGGTTTGAAAATTCAATGCTGCTGTAAAAAAATTGTTTCTTTAGGTTAAAAATTTTACTATTTTGTTGAAAATTCTTCTTTGGGTTAAAGATTTACTTTTTTGTCGAAAATAAATATTTTTTGGTCAAAACGTCGATTATTTGGTTGGAAATTAAATATTTTTTGATAAAATTCGTATTTTTTGGTCAAAAATTCAATTGTTTTGTAAAAAATTGGTCTTTTTTGTGTTAAATATAAATTATTATGGGTTAAAATTTAAATATTTCGTTGCGGATTCGTCTTGGGGTTGAAAATTCAACCATTTGTTTGTTGAAAACACTTTTTTTTTAATTCAACTAGGTGGTTCGAAATTAACTTTTTGGTTGAGAATTCACTTTTTTGTTAAAAACGCATATTTTTCGGTAGAAAATTTAACTATTTGGTTTAAAAAGAACTTTCTTCTCAAAAATTCATATTATAGGGTAGAAATTTTAATTATCTTGCAAAATATTCGTTCTTTGTGATAAACGTTTAACTATTTTGGATGAAAATTCAACTATTTCGTTGAGGATTCGTCTTTGGGTTGGAAATTTAAACATTTAGTTAAGAATTAACTGTTCTGTTGAAAACGCATATTTTTTGGTCAAACATTTAATTATTTGGTTGAAAATTAACTTTTATGTTAAAAATTTATATTTTCAGGTTGAAAATTTAATGCTTCTGTAAAAATTTCGTTTTCTTATGTTAAACATTATACTATTTTGTTGAAAATAACCTTTTTGTCAAAAATCCATATTCTCAGGTAAAAATTCAACTATATGGGTAAATATGAACTTTTTTCTTAAAAATTTATATTTATGAGTTAAAAATCTAATTTTTTTTTTATAAAATGTGTTGCTTTTTTTGGGTGAACCATGCCACTTTTTTTGGAAATTCGTCTTTTAGTTAAAATTTAATTATTTCATTAAAAATATTACTATTTAGTTGAAAATAAACTTTTTTGTCGAAAATCTATATTTTTGTTCGAAAAATCAACTACTTAGTTTAGCATTAAGTTTTTCGTTAGAAATATATGATTTTAAGCTTAAAATCTATTTTTTTGTTGTTGTAAAAAATGTGTTTGTTCTATTAACCATTTCACTTTTTTATTCCAAATATGTTAATTACTTTAACAAATGCCGACAACAAATTTTTGACTATAAGAGTTAGTTTATTCGTTCCCGTTCGGTGACTATTTTACAACTGACATGCAGGCAACTCCCTGCCACAAAGCTTAGCATTTATATTAATTAAACGCATATTGCCGTTTTCATGCTGAATAATGTCGAAGGTGCAGCTTTGACCAATGAGCGTTGGGCATTTCGCGTATTGACCAACGGAGCTTGGGCGAAGCCCGAAATCTCCTTTTACTTCGGGTTTTGACCAACGGCATTAAGCACTTCGCGTATTGACCGGACAATACGCGAAATGCCCGGCTGTCGCATATTACCATACGTATACAGAATTCATGATTTTTCATCGAAATGGTTGTCGAAGCCAATACCATATCTACTAACAAAAATCGTGTTGTCCCAACCAAACATTTTTCCCCTTTATGAAAAAAGTGATAAAAAGTACCTGGAAAACATAAAATTGAATTTGCGAATAAATTAAATTCAATATGAAACAGAAGCACTTGTCAATAAAATTGTATTACTGACAAAGGAGTTAAGAAAAAAAAAATGAGTACAATATTTAGCGCAATGACAGGAACAACGTGAATCGTTCTTTCAGCCGGCCGACTGCATGGACCTTCTAAATGCTAATACCATCTCTACTAATAAAAATATTTTTGTCCCAGCCAACCTTTTTTCCCCTCTACGAAAAGAGTGAAAAAAAGTACCTGGAAGTAATGAAATTGAATTTTAGAATAAATCATATTTAATATGAAACAGAAGCACTTGTCAATAAAATTGTATTACTGACAAAGGAGTTAAGAAAAAAAATTGAGTAAAATATTGAGAGCAATGCCAGGAGCAATGTGAATCGATCTTTCGGTCCCAATGGGTTCATTTCTCGAGTAAAGGACTTTATCACCAGTATTCGAGTAGCAGCTGCCAGTGCGACGAAATAATCGTAATAGAATTGTCAAAACGTATTCGCGCGTTATTTTATGAGGGTAAATCTAGGAGAGGAGTTTGGGAGAAGAGGGGGTAGAGAAACCCTTCTTCACCAGCGGAGGCAACGGATCCGTGGAGAATCGTTTCCCTGGGGTATTACAGGGTATTATATTGAACTGGAGCTCGACGAGGGAGAGGTTTGGTTTGGTGAAATGGAGTGCCCAGAATATGCTAGTGTCACAAACACTTTCACCGATACCTCCTTCTTTACAGATTCGTTTATGCTTATCTTTTATCTTTTATCGTTCCTAGAAAATCTTGGGTGGTGCAAGGCTTGAAAAAACGGCATCATTTTTTCTGAAACGCGTATTTTGTTTACAAATCGGATTGGAACCATTGGTCAATGTCGCTTTTTTCTTTTCCATCATGAGGGACACAAGGGTAGAAAAAATCTCCTTTGAATAAAAAGCGGGGATTATCTATCGAAAATTAATGTGTGAACATTTTTTCTTTGTGGAACAAAAGGCTTGAGAGCAAGAATTCCTTTTTAAATTCTTTCTTCTAATTTCTTGCTGTAAATTTTTATTTTAAGGAAAATATTCCAAAATTAGGGTAATCGGTACCATGGTAAGTCACTCCCTAATGATTGGCCACCTTATTTCATTATGCTTATACGGAAAAATACTCAAAAATAAAATTAGGTGGTAAATGATTGTATTTCACCTCATTTCAATTTGGATCTTTATGAAATTGATTATCTATATGTGTATTTTAGATTTTTAGAATTTTGTTAAACGCTAATAGTGTTTTTTACAAATTGTTAAACTGCAAAAAATTCTTTAAATGGCCAATAATTGTACCGATAACCCTTTATCCTACAAAATAATAAAATTATAACTGGGGTAGATTGACGATTTTTCTTTGCTGTCTTACATGGAAGAAGGGGGGCGAACATACATATAAAATGTAAACTCCGTTAAATAAATAAAAGTGAAACTTTAATGAAATTAGTTTTTACAATAAAAGGTGGTAATAACAATAAGTATTTAGTTCATAAACATATAATCTTATAACTTTTCCAGGGCCTAAAATGTTTCATAGCCCGAATTTAAAAATGTGTAGTCCGAAATAAAAAAATGTGTAATGGAAAATTAACTTTGTTTTCTCAGCCAAATTTCCTTTTATCTAGCCTGATTTTTAGAAGTATTGAAAATGAATTTCAATGTTTATATGAACTATTATTCTTTAGTCTATAAATTATTAAAATTCCTATTTATTTATAGCCGGTTTTATAGTTTTTAACCTTTTTTTTGTTTTACACTTAAACGCAAACACAGTTAATAGAACTAAATCAGAAAATCTAAATATTTTTTGTTGAAACTTTATTCTTTTCGAAGAAAACATCTGATGTAAATTTTCAGTTGAGATTTATTTCCTTTTTTGGTAAAAAAATGTATTATTCAGTTGAAAAATGAATTATTTTGTTAAAAATTCAACTATTTTGTAAAAAATTCGTCTTCTAGTCTCGAATACTCAAAAAGTTGATTGCATTTTTGTTCTTTCTTGACTAAGAGTTTTTTTAAATTTCATTATATTATTAAACAGGCACATTCCTTGTTAAAAAATGTATTACTTTTTGTAAAAATTGAACCTTTTTGGTTAAAAATGCAACTTTCTGGTGACAAATTAATCTGTTTCGGTTCAAAATAAACATTTTTGTTGCAAATTCAAGTGTTTTATAGAAATTCCTATTTTCGGCTCGAAATTTTAACAATTTAGTATAAAATATAACTATTTAGAAGAAAATTTATGTATTCTGTTAAAAATTCTTCTTTTTAATAAAAAAAAAATTTTGCGGAAAATACAACTGGTTGTTTAAAAATTAATTTGTAACTAATTGGTTTAAAGTTCATTTGGGTCGGTTAAATCTAACTGTGTTTTATATTTAATTAAATTATTTTGTTGTTCAAATGTTAAACATAACATTTTTTGTTAAAACTTCATCTTTAGGTTAAAAATTCAATTCTTTAGCAGAAAGTTAAACTACTTTCTAAAAAGCTAATTTTTTTTTGATAAAAATTTTCATTTTAGTTGCAAAATAGTTCTTTACTTTCTTAAAATTATTTTTCACACTCCGAGAAATTTCCTCTTGTGTCAGAAGGATGATTCTCGACACACATGGAATTTCCTCTTAAATTTAATTCTTCTTTTTAAATTTCAGTCTTCTTTTTGTAGAAAATTCGTTTTTTTTTGGTTAGGAATCAATTTTTTTATCTGAAATTGTAATTAATAAATTTTTTATTTAAACTTAAAAATGATTATTCTTGGTTGGAAATTCATCTGTTTTGTTTTAAAATGCTATTGTTCTGTTGAAAATTAATTTCTTTCGGTTAGAAATTGCAACTCCTTGGTTGAAGGTTAAACTACTTTCTATAAAGTAGATTTTTTTTCGATTTATTTTTCTAATTTAAAATTAAAGTCTTTTGTTAAAAATTAATTTTTTGTTGCAAATTTATATTCTAAGGTAAAAAATGCAACTGTTTTAAGGAAAATGTATCTCCTTGGCTTGAAAAATCAACAAATGGGTACAAAATTCAACTACTTGGTACAAATTAAACTGTTTTGTAGAAATTTTTTTCATTGATTCTGAATAAAATTTTTAAAAAGTCGTCTCACTAGAAATATGTGTTAAACTTTATAGAGATTGCAAAACCTTTAAATATATTTTTTGCTCAAATTTTCAAATCTAATTTTTTGCCATATTTTGATATAATTTGAACCCAGGAGCTCGAAAATAAAATTTAAAAAATCTGACTGCTTCGCTGGCACATTCTAACAGCGCGCTACGCGTGCGGCAGGCTTCTCTCGCGATTTTGAGCGCACCTAGGACGCGCGGCTGTTGTGTCTCGCGCTTCGCGCTCGATGATATATTTACCTCGCGCTCCGCGCTCGGATACTTTTTGCCTCGCGCTTTGCTTTTGACTTTTTTAAATTTTTACACATCGTACTTATTATACATATTATAGCCAATATTCAATTAGATAAACCTAAAATATCACAAACATGGAAAAATTATATAATTATAAAAGAAGTATTTCAAATAAAAAATAAACTTTTATCATACAAATAATAGCTAATATCTAATTACAGAATCTTGAGTTAAATATCTGATTTACGTTCAGCATAAAAAGCATTACAAAATAATTTTCACTGAAATATTCAAATAACTTTTACATTATATTTTTTTTCTTAATTTGAAGCTGCATTTCGATGCATTTAGTTTGTTAATGACCTTTAAAAGTAATTCTAGAAAATAATTTAAATTCGTGTGCATGATTATTAATCATTTTGCAACATTCAAATTCAAATTCATTCAAATAATTTTTACTTTATATTTTTCTGAAAATTTGAATTAATAATAACCTTTCAAACTAACTTCATAAAAAAAGTAACACATATGTAAAAATAATGTTCAAAGCAGAATTCTGCTACTAATTTCACATCACAAAAATTTACCAAAAATTATATAATTGAAAAAGAGTTATTTTTAACATAAATAATCTTTTATTTTACAAATTATAGACAATGTTTAATTGCATAACCTTAAAGTGAATAATCAATTCATGGTGGAAAGGCCTCTCGGCATTTTTAAAAAAATTTGAAAATTTCAATTTTTGAAACATACATTCTTATTCAAAGTATAGTATATATATTGAAAATATAGCATCTTTTTTATCCTTTAAAAAAAGTTGTATCTCTGTTCGTTTCGAAATAATTTTAATAAACACGAATTTTGAATACTAAAGAAATTCCGTCTTTTTTCAATTCAACTCGCTCTGATTCACAAAGTATTAAAAGATTTACTTCAAATTTAGAGGAATTATACTTCGAAGTATACTTTAAGCGGTAGAGCAGTTAAGATTTATTTTTTTTGTTCTAAAAAATTTATAAAAATGTTTTTCAACGTAAGTACACGAAAATGGTTCCAATAAAGTCTATCGACGTGAGCTTAAGCTATCAAAAACTTCCAGGAAATGAAATGTTTATTGGAATTCGTAAAATTTTTCTGTTTAATTGCACACTAATTAAAAAAAGTGTCAATAACCTACGAGTGTTTTATTCTCTCGAGCAACGCCGCTAGCACATAACTCAGAGGCTACTCTTAGCTGGGCACGGACATATAGGACAGCTGAAAAATTGTATTTTTTAACATC
>JAUELO010000360.1:66374-77423 GCA_032357855.1 Amphibolips quercusostensackenii
AAAAAGGTTGAAAACAGTGCCGCATACGGCACGCGATTTGGTCGTCGCGCTTCGCGCTCTGAAATTCATTGATTTTGCGCTCTGCGTTCCGTGTTATATGCTACTACTAAATTTGTATTTGATTGTAAATTAAATTTTCTAACCATAAAGATTAATTTCTAATAAAATTTTCAAAAATATCAAACAAATATTTCAAATGTTAGAGGAATTTTCAACAAAAAATAATAATTTTATATCAAAAAATTTTAATTTTTACAAAATAGAGGAATTTATAAATAAATAATTAAGGTTTAAACTGAAGTAGATACATTTTCAACCAAACTTGGATTTATTACATTTTCAGTTAAAAAAAATTAAATTTCACCAAAACAATTTTTAACGAAATAGTTTAATTTAAAAAAAGAGGATATTTAACTTAAATGATGAATCATAAACCAAAAAAGTAGTTTCACTTCATAATAAGTAGTTGAAGTTCCACTAAAAAAGATAAATTCTTAAATGAAATATAATAGTTCATATTTTAACCAAAAAATATTTTTATTTTAATCTAAAGACAGCTAAATTCCGCAAAAAATACAAATTTTTAACAAAATGGTTCAGTCCTCAACGAAAAAAAAAATCACGCGTCCTATCAAAAAGTGCTGGCTAACAAATTGATGGATCTTTTTTTAACGCACACTTTTTGTTTATTGTTAAATTTCACTAATTATTAAGTCACTCTAAATGAAAAGTGAACAAAAATCGGAATATTTGAGAAAAAACGCAAATTTTTGGCATTATTGAAAGAAAATATTATTATAAATAATAATAAATTGAATAAACAATTATTTATATTAACTTGAATTAATTATTAACTTAATATAATTGAAAATTCGACAAAAAGTGGAAAATTTTAGAAAAAACTGCAACTTTCTAGGATTATTCTGAAAAAATATTTCTATAAATAATAATAAATTGATTAAACAATTATTTCTGTTAACTTTAATAATTCATCACCTCATTATTTTTGAAAATTTGACAACAAGTGGTGAATTTAAGAAGATACTGCCACTTTCTAGCATTATTCTAAGAGAATATTATTGTAAATAATAATAAATTATTTTAAAGATTATTTCTGTTAAATTTGATTGATTATCACCTCTCTCCAATTAAAAAGTTGAAAATAAGTTAAACATTTTGGACCCCATATTGACGATTCTGAATAAAATTTTCTTCCTAATTTATGATCCACTTACGAATTTTCACCTTTCAGATAGTTGTTCTGGATTAGGGCAAAGATGTACTTTTAATTGAATCATTGGTGTATTAAAATCTTGTTTTATGACATTGGCTTTTGAGTTCACTCAATTTTAAATATGAAAATCTACAGCGTAGCCTTTACTTTCGCAGGACTTGTAACGTGAAAAATGGACACCATTCTATTATGGTGTCTATACTATATATAATCCCTCTTCCTCGTTAACATTTATAGCAAATAATAGAGCTGTCAGAACATAGACACAAGATGTTGTAAATGGAATGAAGTTTTCCAGTGTATAACAGATGTGATTTCAAAATTTCGAGGAAGCTTAAGCCCCTTCAGCCGACCCTCTGGTTACGTCACTGACATACATACGTTGTCTTTTAAAATCCTGTTGTAAACCTTATTAACAAAGCATATAATGACTTTTTGCACTTTTAAATTGCGTTAAAAGGTCTTAAAACAGCTAAAACATTGACGGCAACGTAAATAGAGAGAGAAACAATTCTCGGACGCCAAACCGTTGCGGTCGTGGTGGGGGAAGAGCTCGAGCGAAAATGAGGGGGAGCGGCAAAGTAAAAAGAGGCAAATTAAATAGAAGCGACTGTACTTATCATAATATTTTTGGCAAACCAGAATAGCCAAATTTGACATTTAAATCAATTGTAACAAGTGCTAGCATTTTCTGGCAAGAACTGCAATTTTTAAATGCATTTTTAGCCATCCTTTTCTGGAAAAATTTCTAATAATTTGATAAATGGTCGGAAATGATATTCATCACCATTTTACGTGGCAATATAATCGCGCTTCCAATGATCATTCCGAGCCTTGGTGTTCAAGGATATAAAAAAGCTGCTCTCTCTTTAGCCGTTAGCCATTCTATTCTGAATGGCACACATAATTTTGTACATGTGGCGTGAAATTACTGACCAATATGCCAAATGCTACAATTTGTAAATTTTATTATAAAATTAAAAGTGTTGATTCTTTAGATATGAAAATATGTAAATTGCAAATAAATATGAAAATTTTTATCATTTCAATGTAGGGTAGACCGGGGCAGCGTCGTCCGATTAACATTCATTGCTATGTATAAAGTCAATATGACGTGGAATTGATTGTTTTTTTTTGTCATATCGTGTCTTACACTATTATATAACACATTTCTATGTTTATTATTTATTTGAATATAACAATGATTTTATAATTTAATTATTAACAACAAGCTGCATTTGGACGACGCTGCCCCGCATACAGGGGTAACGGTAGCCGTAGCTTTTTTCGAAAAATAGCAACATCTTAGGATTAGGAAATTTGATGGTTTGGTTCGTGAAAATGTTATGCTTTGGAAAAATTACCTTGGAACGTATTAAATAAGAAAGAAAAAGTTTTTTTTATCAAAAATTGTAATGGACAATTTTAAAGATAACTAAATGAGTTTTCAAACGCTTTTATATAAGTTTTCATGTTCATCCTTTGCTTAAATGCAGCCCAGAAGATAAGTAATGTATCTGCATAACCGGTCGTATTATCGATTAAATTTATAGTAGAATTGCCATTCAAGCATTTGTTAATACTTTGCTGGTTTCCGTTGCCCCGATAAAGAAGCCTCGAGTATTTTTTATATTTAATATATTTTGGACTTAAATGAGGGTAAATTTTCATAAAAACGTGATGTAATGATGTTTTATCTATCAGAACATCAAATTTATATGCTGTAAGTATTTCAAATAATGTTGAAAAAGTTTAACTCTGGCCAGCGAAGCTTCCATTCTTTTGATGTGAAAACTGTTTTTTTTTACATTATTCTTCTTTCGCAATTTAAATTCTCAATGTTTCTGTTTATAGACCACTTGTCTGATAAAACTGATTTATTTAATGCGAAGGCCAATTGAAATGGTTAAGAAATATTGACGTTATTTGCAAAGACACCGTTGCCCCGATGGTTGCCGCTGCCCCGGTCTACCCTATGTTGGAAACTGAAAATGCGGGTAGCATATGTTACTATTTTTAATACCAAAATCTATTGTCAAAATGGCAAAAGTCGCCTTTTCTGAATAGCACCGATTACATTCAGGTGATAAGTTAGTGATGAAGTTTACACAGTACTCTCTTATTCAGAATCGTTTTTTTTTTTGAAAAACGGTAAAAAATGATAAAAAATGGTAAGAATTATAAAAAATCCTTTTAGCATTCAAATCATTTATTTAAAAACAGTACTCTTTGCTCTGTTTCCAAGTTACAATTTCGCATCTTCATTTTTGTATGAAGATTTTTCATGGAATTTCTGCAATTTTCGGGGTTGCCGTAAAAATTTATTTACGAAATTTCCTGACTTTCCCCGATTTTTCCTTGAATAACTTAACAGTTTCCCTGATTATTAGAATGTAGAAAACAAAATTTTAATCTTGTGACATTTGTAGCATAGAATCTTTTATAAATAAAATAAAACAATTTAGAAATTTCAATACTTTTTAATTTACTATTCTCAGAGCTGCCACCGCATAATTTTCTTTAACAAAGTGAAAATGTATTCAGAAGTAATTAATTTCTAAACCAAAAAGTTACTATTATGCCTTAATAGTGTGACTAATGTTCTTTTGAATTTAAAAGAATTGAAAATAATTCAGTGTTTGAGACTTAAAAACCATTTAAGATAATTCAAAAGAATTCAAACGAATTTAAATGAATAATTAATTTTTTTCCTTCGATTGCTGTAAAATTGGAGTGATTTTAGATGAATTCAAGGGACATGAAAAGAAATTTGATGAAATTCATAAAATAATAAAATGATTCTTTTTAATCCAGTCATTTAAAAACAATTAAAATTTGAAAAATTAATTAAAATCAGTTATTTTAAAATAAATTTCGAAAAATTTTAATACATTCAAAATATTTTTAAAGAATTTAGGATAATTTAACAAGAATTCAAGGTAAATTCCAGATCAATTCAAATAAATTGCAAAAAATATTTGAAAATCTCTTTATCTGTTTAAAATCCATTAAAATATTATAAGATCCCGTGAAATGCTATAAAATCTGCTATTTCCTGAAATCCTCAAAAAACTAAAATAGCTTGAGTCCTCTTAAAATCTGTTAAAATCATTGAAATCCTCGAAAATCTTTCGAAACACTAGGGTATTCTTGAAAGCCCTATGTATTTTTTTAAATTTTATTAAAATCCTTAGATATTCTTCGAAAATTGTTTGATCTATTAAAAATGCTTTAAAATTCTTTAAAATACTATAAAATATTTTGAATCCTTTTAAATTTTTTGAAATCTCTTGGAACTTTTAAAAGCTCATTAAAATTCCTTGGAAGACTTAAAAAAACTATAAAATCTTTAAAATCCTTAAGAATATCTTGAAATGATAAAGATTTATTGAAAATTTCTTGAAATCTTTGAAAATACCCCATAAAATATTTTAAACCTTTGAAATTTTTGAAAGCTTTTGAAACTTCTTTGGAATTCTACAAATACCCTTGAATCTGTAAAATTCTTAGATATTCCTTGAAATTTTTTTAATCTATTGGAAATGCTTTGTAGCCTTTCAAAATACCTTAAAGTATTTTTAATCCCTCAAGACTTTTAAAAGCTCATTAAAATTCCTAGGAAAATTTAAAATGCCCCAATATCTTTAAAATACTTTGAAATGCATTTAAATTATTTAAATTTATTTAAAATTCCTTGGAATCTTTTAAAATGCCCTCTAAAATATTTTTAATTTTTCTAAACTTTTAAAATATCTTTAAACTTCTTAGGAATTTCAAAAAATACTCTATAAAGTATTAAAATCTTTAAAATCCTCTCAAATGATTGAAATCTATTAAAACTTCCTTGGAATTTTCAGAACAACTCTAAAATATTTTAAATCCTTTTAAGTCCATTCAAATTATTGAAATAAAATTCAAATGCCTTGGACTCTTTTGAAGTATTCTAAAATATTGCAAAAACTTTTAAAATCTTTTGAAAACCCTTGAAAATCTTTCAAGCTCTTGCAAATTCCTTAAATATTTTAAGAATACCCTTAAATCTTCTAAATCCTTCGAAATCATTTCAAATTACTAAAATATATTAATTATTCCTTGGAATCTTTTAAGATAAGGTAAAGTATCAGAAACTCTTTGAAAATCAATTGAAATCCTCCGAAACTTTTCAAAGCTCTTGAAAACTAATTAAAATTTTCCAGAATGCCCTAAAAACTTCAAAATACTTTGAAATACCTTCAGATTTTTCAAATCTATTTTTAAAAACTTTAAATCTTTAAAATATCATTTTAAAAATTTTTATTGATCCACAATATTTTAAATCCTTAAAAATGTTTAAAAATATCTTGAAAATTTTTCCAGATTTCGAAAATTCCTTCGAATTTCCTAAATACCTTTGAGAATTAAAAAAAAATCAAGAACATACAGAAATAACCTAAATTCAATATTGGTTAACCCATGGTATTTGAGAAAAAAGTGGCTACAAGTGACTGTGGCTCCTTGAAATTTTTTTAAACGCCTTGAAAGATTTCAAGTTTTTTGTGATCAAAAAAAAGAAATTTGAAGCTCTGAAAAATTCTCTGGAATTACTTTAAAAAACCTTAAATCTTTAAAATCCTTTGAAATCTTTTGAAATACTTTAAAACTTATCAAAGATCTTAAAAATTACTTGGGATCTTTTAAAATAGAAAGTGTCTACACATACCTAAAAAATCGGCCTACTTGTACCAAAATTTCCGTGCAAGTATCTCCTTTTACAGCTCGATTTGTACCGGAAAATTTGGCTATTTGTAACGAAATTTTGGCACCCGCAGCCACGGCCTTTAATATATCCTAAAATCTTTAGAATTTTTCAAAATCTTTGGTAATGGCTTGAAATATTAAAAAATTTTTGATGTTCTACAAAATCCCTTGATTATTGTAAATAAATGATTCAAAATCAATTAAAATATTTAAAAATCCCGGAAATTACATAAAATCTGTAGTCAAAAAAAGTTTTGAACCCAATTCGTTCTTCGATATAGAGTCCAATAAATGTTTCTTTAATTCTAAAAACATTTTTGTGAGGGGAATAATATTTCCCGAAATTCTAGAAAAATTATTAAAATACCTTGCATCTCTTAAAAACTCTTAAAATTATTGAAATCTTAAGAATCATAATGAAAATCCTTTGATTCATTAACGATATTCTAAAAACTAGTAAGTCTGACTATGATATTTTCTGAAAGCCTAGAAAAATAAAAATACTCTGAGAGCTTTCAAAATTATTTCAAATCATTTAAATCATCGAAAATATCATTAAACCCATTAAAATATTTTAAAATATTCAAAATATAGTAATTTCCTCAAAATACCTTATAATCTTTCAAAATACCCTAAAATATTTCATATCCTTTGAAATCATTCAAAACCCCTCCGAAATTGTTAAAGCTTTTGTAAATTTTTTTGAATTTCTAGCAATACCCTAAAATATTTTAAATCCTTTGTAATTTTTTTTATCCTCTGAAACTTTTTAAAGCATTCTAACGATTTAGACATTTTAAAAATACCCTAAAATCTTTCAAATCGTTTAGAAGCTCTTAAAATTATTGAAATTTAGTGAAATTCCTCGTAATCTTTTAAAATACTCTAAAATATTTAAAATCCTTTAAGATCCTCGTAATCTTTTGAAATTCCTTGAAACCTGATTCTTTAAAGCTTTCAAAAATTCCTTGAAAATTTTTAAAATATCCTAAAATCTTTGAAATACTTTGAAATCTCTTTAAATTATTGAAATATATTTAAAATTTCTTGGATTTTTTCAAAATACTCTAAAATATTTAAAATTATTTAGAATCTTTAGAAACCACTTAAAGCTTTTTAAAGCTCTCCAAAATTCTTTGGAAATTTTAAAAATACCCTAAAATCTTTTAAATACTTTAAAATCTCATCAAATTATCGAAATCTTAAAAAATTTCTTGGTTTTTTTTAAATGCCCTAAAATGTTCAACATCATGTGAAATTTTCAGAAATCACTTGAAACTTTTCAAAGTTTTCAAAAATTCTTTGGAAATTTCAAAGATACCCTGAAATCTTTCAAACACTTTGAAGTATCATCTAATCATTGAAATCTATTAAAAATTGCTTGGATTTTTTTTAAATAATCTAAAATATTTAAAATCATTTGAAATTTTTAGAAATCACTTGAAACTTTTCAAAGCTCTCGAGAATTCCTTGGGAATCTCAAAAATACCCTAAGATCTTTCAAATACTTTGGAATCTCTTCAAATTATTGAAATCTGTTTAAAATTTCTTGGATTTTTAAAAATACTCTAAAATATTTAAAATCATTTGAAATCTTTGAAAATCACTTGAAACTTTTTAAAGCTCTTGAGAACTCTTTGGAAATTTTAAAAATACCCTAAAATCTTACAAATACTTTGAAATCTCTTTTGATTATTGAAATCTATTAAAAGTTGCTGGGACTTTTTTTTAAATGCTCTAAAATATTTAAAATCATTTGAAATATTAAAAAATCACTTAAAACTTTTAAAGCTCTGAGAAATTCGTTGGAAATTTTTAAAAATACCCTAAAATCTTTCAAATACTTTAAAATCTTTTCAAATTATTGAAATCTTAAGAAATTTCTTGTTTTTTTTTAAATGCCCGAAAATATTTAAAATCATTTAAAATTTTTAGAAATAACTTAAAACTATTCAAAACTGTCGAAAATTCCTCGAAAATTTCAAAAATACCCTAAGATCTTTCAAATACTTTGGAATCTCTTTAAATTATTGAAATCTATATAAAATTTCTTAGATTTTTTTTAAATACTTTAAAATATTTAAAATCATTTAAAATCTTTAAGAATCACTTGAAACCTTATAAAGCTATCAAAAATTCTTTGGGAATTCTATAAATGCCCTAAAATCTTTCAAATACTTTGGGATTTCTTTTAATTATTGAAATCTATTAAAAATTGCTTGGACTTTGTTTTAAATGCTCTAAAACATTTAAAATCATTTGAAATCTTTATAAATCACTTGAAACTTTTTAAAGCTCTGAAAAATTCGTTGGAAATTTTTAAAATACCCTTGAATCTTTCAAATACTTTGGAATCTCTTCTAATTATTGAAATCAATTAAAAATCGCTTGGATTTTTTTGAAATACCCTAAAATATTTGAAATCATTTGAAATCTTTAGAAATCACTTAAAACTTTTTAAAGGTCTCGAAAATTCTTTGCAAATTCTAAAAATACCCTAAGATCTTTGAAATCGTTTGGAATCCCTTTAAATTATTTAAATTTAATAAAAATTCCTTGTAATCTTTTCAAATGCTCTAAAACATTTGAAATCCTTTAAAATCTTTGTAATCTTTTAGAATCTCTTGAAACCTGACTTTTGAAAGCTCTCGAAAATTCCTTGGAATTTTTAAAAATACTCTAAAATCTTTCAAATACTCTGGAATCTCTTCAGATTATTGAAATCTATTTGAAATTTCTTAGATTGTTTTTAAATACTCTAAAATATTTCAAATTATTTGAAATCTTTAGAAATCATTTGAAAAATTTTAAGTGTTTCAAAAATTCTTTGGAAATTTTAAAAATACTATTAAATCTTTCAAATCATTGGAATCTCTTTAAATTATTGAAATCTTAAAAAATTTCTTGGATTTTTTTAAAATACCCTAAAATATTTAGAATCATTTGAAATTTTCAGAAATCACTGGAACTTTTTGAAGCTCTCGAAAATTCCTGGGAATTTTCAAAAATACCCTAAAATCTTTCACATACTTTGGAATCTCTTTCAAAGTTTTCGAAAATTCCTTCAAATTTTCAAAAATACCCTAAAATCTTTCACATACTTTGGAATCTCTTCAAATTATTAAAATCTACTAAAAATTTCTTGGGTTTTTTAAAATGCACTAAAATATTTTAAATCATTTGAAATCTTTAGAAATCACTTGGAACTTTTTAAAGTTTTCAAAAATTCCTTGTAAATTTTTAAAATACCCTTAAATCTTTCAAATACTTTGGAATCTCTTTTAATTATTGAAACCTATTAAAAATTGCTTGGACTTTTTTTCAAATACTCTAAAATATTTAAAATCATTTGAAATATTTAGAAATCACTTGAAACTTTTTAAAGCTCTCGAAGATTCTTAAGAAATTTTTAAAATACCCTCAAATCTTTCGAATACATTGAAATCTCTTCAAATTATTGAAATCTATTAAAAATTCTTTGGATTTTTTTAAATACCCTCAAATATTTAAAATCATTTGAAATTTTTAGAAATCACTTGAAACTTTTTAAAGCTCTCGAAAATTCTTTGGAAATTTTAAAAATACCCTAATCTTTCAAATACATTGGAATCTCTTCAAATTATTGAAATCTATTCAAAATTCCTTGTTTTTTTTCAAATACCCTAAAATATTTAAAATCATCTGAAATCTTTAGAAAACACTTGAAACTTTTCAAAGTTTTCGAAAATTCCTTCAAATTTTCAAAAATACCCTAAAATCTTTCAAATACATTGAAATCTCTTCAAATTATTTAAATCTATTAGAAATCCCTTGGATTTTTTTAAAATACCCTAAAATATTTAAAATCATTTAAAATCTTTAGAAATCACTTTAAACTTTTTAAAGCTCTCGAAAAATCTTTGAAAATTTTAAAAATACCCTTAAATCCTTAAATTACTTTGAAATCTCTTTAAATTATTGCAATCAATAAAAAATTCCTTGGATTCTTTTAAAATACCCTAAAATTTTTCAAATCCTTTAAAACTCTTCAAAGCTCTTGAAAATTCCTCGGGATTTTTCAAGATATCCTATAGTCGCTTAAATCCTTCAAAATCCCCTCAAATTATTGAAATCTAATACAAATATCTAGAAGTCTTTCAAAATACACAAAAAAATTTTATTTAATTCAAGAAAATTCAAAAGTAGGTTCAGACCTAAATCCCTTGGTTAATACCGACTGAAACTCACTTTAAAGTGCCTTTTACAGAAATTCCCTCACTTTTTGAATTTTGTTTGAAAATCCTTGCCTTTTCCCTGATTTCCAGGTTTTCCCTGACCTTCATCCACCCTGAATTTGGTACTCACTTAACGATTATTACACGCTGTTGAATTTGCAGGGTCGAAATAGAGGAAAAAAAATGATGAAAGCTCGCAGATTCATAAACATCTGCAGTCATCTTAGTAAGGGTGCAGCGTCCAGATTCCAGACAAATGAACACATCGTGACGCGCAGAATTTCTCGCTTGCCCTACCGTGAAAACGTTTGGTAAGCAACCCCTTTTTCAAAGATTGATTACCGCCGGCAGATAAAAACGTTATCTTCATCGAGTAAATAATCTTTAATCCCACCCACCTTCAACCCCTGTAGCGATCCGAGGACAACAATGGCTGTTTCGCTCTGTTATAGTTGGCGATAGCCCGATGCTATCTGTGGATTATTTTCTGGATAAATGGATACATCTCCGGCTCGCTGGAGTCTCTGTAGCCCGAAAACGGAGTACCTAATACGGATTACCGTGCAGTGAATTCACACGTAATATTTGTTGCTGTGCAAACAGACGCGTGCGAACAAAAGCAAATATGAAACGAATCACGACGTCGGCACCCTCCTCTGAAACACTTATACGTTTTAGCGACCTTGTAATCGAGGATTATCGAAAACCTTACATCATGTTGCCCTGCAATTTTAGGGAACATTGCAATCAGAATCTGTCTTCAAATTTGAGCCTCAACTTTGCAATAATTAAGGGCATGTTCTACGGTGATGACGTCACCAAATCAGTCCTCGATTATGAAATTTTTTTTGGTGTTCACCATAT
>JAUELO010000360.1:80592-95162 GCA_032357855.1 Amphibolips quercusostensackenii
TATCCATCATAACAGTCAAAATAAAGCCCAGTGCAACCTGGTGAGTTGAATATTCATAAATTGACTACTATTTCAGGTTTGTAGTTCATAGTAAATTAAAGCTAATACTATCAAAAGCTTTTTCTGTTCAAATAAAGCGAAATTAACTTCCTTATTATACATTCCTCGGGAAATTACTGAAGCGTGGATGACCATTGGTTTGTGGCCGACCACGGGTTCCACTACCCTATTCAAATTCAATACTCGTCAATACTGTGCATCTCCTACATGGATCAAAATAGTGAGAATTGTTAGTTATATTGTTTCTAAAATATGACACCTTTGATATAAATGAAAAAGATTAGTATAAAATAAAAAATACCACAGATTCAGACCTTTATGCGGTAGAGTTGCTAACCTAGGACAATTTGAATTTTATCACTTTTTCACCTCAAACATTCTAAATTCCCGATGGCCTTACAACGCCAATGTATATTTTTCAAATACGACATATAAAAATTGTCAAGGCGTAGAAAATTCCCCGCAATATCGAGCTGGGTTGATAAATGCGATAAATCTGGTGAGACACCGTTAGACGAGTGTCAGCGTGATGTATGAGGGGAGGCTCAGACATTCTTAAACGAGTATCCCAGCACCATACACACCCTCTACCACCCACTTTCCCCTCTCAAAAGGCATTTCATCGGATGTCTTTTGGAATCCAGTCGATAAAAGCAGACCTGTGCCGATCAGGAAGGGAAATCAATACGCACATCAGTATGAAGGAGGCTTGTTATCTGAAACAGACGAGCCATCCCTTTAGCTCTGACATGGTAAAGGTTAGGTTTCGTTCGCTCGGGTCGGATTAGAAAAATTCTTCTCCGGAATAGGCCTCTCTTTTCCGGAGATATTGGCGGCATAAGGCCACACCAGCAGACGATGAATTTTATTTTATGGTCGCGGAGGGTTGCGCCCACCCTTCAACTTCTTAAGGGTGGAATATGTTTCGTATCATCGTAGGGGTTACCCGCCATCTCTTCTTCCACCCATAATACGCCGCTCTCTCGGCCGCCATTTTGAATACATTCTCACCCAGAGCAGAGTTATCTCCCAAACGTTTCGATTTCCCATTTAAAGGATCTTATATACTCGTATATACAGGGAGGTGGTTGAAAATTCGAGGTGGGCTGGGGTGTCGGAAAATATTAGCTGCTTTCGCTTATTCCTTTTAAACGTCTCTGCTAAGCATAAAAGCTTAGCACAATATATTTGTTTTCTTATCCTTACTTTCCTTTTATTTTTTTGCTCTCTTGTAATGTTTATTAGGTCATTTTCTTCTTTTACTCTATTTTCCACCATTCTCTTCTCTCTTTAAATTTTTCTCTCCATTATCTCAAAGATGCTGAAACTGCACACCACAAAGGCGTTATCCGTTTTATGGTTTAAAAAATAGGCAATTGCAGAGTTTATGACATCACGCACGATCTCGCATTTCCGTTGAAGTATGCGTATCGCGCAAAATCAATAGATAGAAGAGAAAAACAAAGATCACGAAGTCTTTTTTATGACCGTTTTCGCATTCAGGTCGTGCCGGCGTTAGGTAATATCCTGAGGGTGAGAGTTTTTTTCCTGAGCCCTGTAAGGGTAGGGAATGCTGGAAGGTGGTAGTGGCGAACCGGTAGCGTATGCTTATTTTAATTGAAACAGTCAAACGCCCTCCTTTCGCAGTTTTCCATCCCCCGCGCCAATCCTGCCACCTCGGGAGCTCCTCGCGCGCCACCCTGCCCCGTTAAAACGACCTACCAGCTCGCTGGCTCGAGGATATTGTTTCAAACGAATATGCAAATCATGAGCAGAGGGCTTCCGAACGCGACTGCAGTAATTCCTATTGGTTCGCGACACAAATAGATATTCGTATCGTTCTCACCACCCGGGTCTTAAAGAAAAACGTGCTTCGAATTTTCCATCCACGATCGAACCTTTCATTTC
Organism: Amphibolips quercusostensackenii; assembly: GCA_032357855.1. Taxonomy (NCBI): domain Eukaryota; kingdom Metazoa; phylum Arthropoda; class Insecta; order Hymenoptera; family Cynipidae; genus Amphibolips; species Amphibolips quercusostensackenii. The sequence continues at coordinate 82,561 of JAUELO010000360.1, forward strand.
GAATCGACGGACGATAATCGACCTTCACTTCTAAACGTCCTTTTTAATTTAAAAAAATCTTCAATCATAAAGGTTTAGTAGTTTACGAAAAAAGGACGATTTACATAATTAATTCGTTTAAATTTAAACTAGAATTTTGCACTTCAAAATAGAATAAGGTACTAACTCGGCTAAGCTGAAAATCTCCATATAGCGAGTTTCTGTCAAAGAAATTAAATTAATTAAAGGTATAAGAGGGTGGAACAAGAGAGAAGTCGGGGCAATATAAGGGTTCGTTTGTCACGAGTACCGCGTAAATATTAATTAGCTTCTGCGCGCGCGACAAGAATTAATTACACAATGACAGAGCGTAGGTAGGTTCATGGCATTCAGATATGTAGTGCACGTTCTTACGAGCAGCTATACAAAAAAAAAATTTTTTATCTGACATGCTGGTTCTAAATCCATTATCTCTTAAATTTAACATTTTACTTAATTTCAAAGTAATAAAATTAACTTCCAACGGTTGATCATTTGACTAGCAGTAAATGCACGTGCGCCAAGAGCGCTATTAAGTAACTGATTTAGTATTTCTTAAAAATAAAAATATAAACAACATAAAAATGTCACTGACTAGTATTACAGAGTTTTTTGTAAAACTTAAAAGTCAGTTATAGCGCTAGGGCTAATATTAAGGAATTTTTCGTAAAGTTAGACCTGAAAAAATTTTTAATATAATGTTTTTAAAATTGTTAAAGCAATAATTAATAATTAATAATTTCTAATTGACAGCGTTCAGTAAAAAAATATACTGAACTATTCTGAATTACAAAAAAATTTTAAATCCAATGACAAATCAGACAAATCAACTTTTGTATGTAAAATGGTAATTTCTCGAGCTGGAACAAGGAGGAGGGAAATTCTATCACATCCTATCCCTTTCCCAGCCGAGCCTAATGAATTTTTGACAAAAATTGTCACAATTATTTTATTTGAAAATTTATAATTAAAAAGTCTCTCGATTCATGAATCAACTTTGAATTATATGGATGAAAAAATTTTTTACGAATGAACACTGCTTCCTCTCTTTTTAAAAAAGTGTATTAATATTATAGGTCAATCGGTTTGCCTCGAATCAAGGAAGCTTTTCCGTTCTTACATAGATTTTGAATTTTGTTAAAGAAAAAATATTTGTACTATGAAAAACCGTTTTACAAATATTAAACATTACCATATCTTTCTTACTCTTCAATGAAATGTTTCAATATTCTAGGTCAATCGATTCGTCTCGAATCAAGACATCTTTTCTTTTCTCGCATCAACATTAAATTAGGGAAATAAGAAAATTTTTACTATGAAAATCGATTTTTAATACAATACAAATGACAATCACTTCCTTACTCTTTATTAAAGTGCAATAATATTATAGATCAATTAATTCTTTCAATTCTTACCTTAAAAAGATCAATTTTGACCAAAAAGTGAAGTAGTTTAATTTTTAGTCTAAAAAAAATTAATTTTTAATTAAAGAAATAAATAAGGAAATTAATTTTTACCAAAAAAAATATATTTTCAAACAAGAAGAATAATTTTCTTCATACTAGACAAATTTTTAACAAAACGCAAGCACTTTCAACTAAAAAAGATAAATTTTCAAACAAAAAAATACATTTAAAAAAATAGTTAACTTCAAAACCAAAGAGATAAAATTCCAACCAAAAAGAAGAATTTTTAAGCAAGAAGATTAATTTTCTACTAATATAATATAAATGACCATGACTTTCTTACTCTTTCATAAAATGTATTAATATTATAGGTCTATCGATTCTTCTTGAACTCAGGAATCTTTTATGCTCTTGCATTAACTTTGAATTATATTAATGAAAAAATGTTTAATATAAAAAAACGTATTTTCAAATTTTATGCATTACCATAGCTTTTCTACTCTTAAATATAATGAATCAACATTATAGGTCAATCGGTTCGTCTCGAATCAAGGCTTCTTTTCTATTCTCACATTAACTTCAAATTATGAGAATTAGAACATTTTTACTGTAAAAATTGATTTTTAATACAATATAAATAGCGATAACTTTCTTACTCTTTGATAAAATGAATTCATATTATAGGTCAATCAATTTTTTTTAAAACCAAGGAATCTTTTATATTCTTGCCTTAACTTAGAATTATGTTATTGAAAAAAGTGTTACTATAAGAAACCGATTTTTAAAATATTATCAATTTTTAGAAATGCTCTGGTCAGTTTCAAGACATTAGTGATAAATATCAGTCTTCCAAATTTTATCAATTTATCTGCAACCGTTTTCAACTTGCGTTCACAAAACAGTGTGACATACACACATTTAAACACACACAAACACATCAACACGCGCGCACAAATCCGGACAATTGTTAAAAACATTGTATTTTACATTTTTAAATTGAAAAAGGTTTAATTAAATGAATTAAAAAATTTGTTTAAATGTTACAATTACAAACCTTACTCTGTCAAAAAGCAAAAGGAGTAAAAATTGTATCATTTCTAATTTGAAGCGCTAAGTATTAAACAATTTTATTCTGAATTAAAGAATCTCGAAATTGAATCATTTCGATTTAAATTTCAAAAATAGGAATGTTACAGCATAATAAAAATTGCATATTTTCAGATTAAAGTTTTGAAATTGGATCATTTAAAATTCAAAGGCATTAAAATTTTATTATTTATAGTTTAAGACTTTCCAAATTAAATAATTGAAAATTGAAAACTTTTGATTTTCAATTATTTTTAATTCAAAGTGATTAAAATTTGACAATATGTAAATGAAAACCAAATTAAATGTTTTAAAATCAAAGCTTTTGAAATTCTAGAATTTCAAATTGTTACTACATAAAAAAGTTATAAGTTTACATTTAAACTGACTAGAAAAAATTATTCTAACCAAAAAATACTTTACCTTATTTTCACCGTTCGAAGTGGAAAAAAAGTATCAGGTAAAAACCTCTAAAATTTAATCATTCTTTTAAAAAACGTTCAAAATAAAAAGTAATTTTAAATAGGAATCATTAAAAATTAAACTATTTTCACTACGGAACATGAGAAATCAAGCGAATCCGGACTTCATTTAAAACTGAGAAAAATATTTATAATTTTTTATACTTTTTAAAAATTATTTTCAATTATTTCAACTTCAATATCAATTATATTTAGTGATTTATAATAATTACAGAGTTGAGTTAATATAAAGTTTTATAATTATTTCAATTATTTCAAGCAAATTAAAATCTTTTAAAAATTAAACATAATTAAATTTTTTAATAACAAAATAAAATATATAAAATTAAAACTTATGAAAGGTAGAAATTAAAATTTTAGGGTTCAGCATGAAAATTTACATATCGAAAAATGTAACCATTAGGAATTAAAGAAATTATTCAATTATGGAAGCATGAACTTCAAATAGTTTAGTTTTTGTTCATTTTTATGTTCAACGACAAAATTTTTAACTTTTTAATTGCAAAAAGTTTAATTTTTAACCATTCATTTAGTATTAAAAATGAATTTTAAAAATTTGTCTATCAAATATTTTTTATTTTAAATGATTAATATTTTTAAATCAGTGACTGAAAATAGACAATTTTAGGATTTTTTTTAATGAACTGAACTTTAAACATCTTTTTACATCCGGGACCCATTACAATTATGTAAAAAGTGTGAAAAATTGCAGTTTTTCTCAGTTTTTCAAATATTTCTTCGTTTCAGTGCATGCCACTTAAGTTAAATAAATGCTCTTGAATTCTCTGAACTTCCTATATAATCCTTGAATATTCTCAATTCCATGTACAATAAGAATTTTTGAAATTTTTGGAATTCTCTGTAATCCTTCAAAATTCTGAATTTTCTGAATTCTTTGAATATTTTGAATTCCTTGAAATATTAATTGAATATAATTGAAAAATCCTGAAATATTCTGAATTCCTGAAGTCCCTTGAATTCGTTAAACGCTCTGAAATCCCTCAAATTCTTTGAATTTATTGAAATCCTTGAATTTTCTGAATTACTCAAAATTTCTAAATTCTTTTAATTTGTAATACACAGAATTTTTATGAATTTTTTAATTCTCTGAATTCTTCAAATTCTCTGAATTCCTTTACTTTTCAGAAATCTTTCAATTCTCTAAATTCCCTGAAATTCTTGAATATTCGGAATTGCTTGAAACTTCTAAATTTTCTTTCACTCTGGATTTCTAGATTTTTTTGAGTATTATGAGTTTGTTAAATATTTTAAATTCCTTAAATTTTTCAAATTTCCAGAATTGCTGAAATATTATGATTTTCTGAAATTTCTTGAATTCTCTAAATCCCATGAATTTCTCAAATATTCGAAATTCTCTAAATTCCTTCAATTCGCTAAATGCCCTCAAATTCTCTGGACTTTGTATAATGATATTTAAATATCTGGAATTCCATGAATATTCGGAATTACTGAAATTCGCGGAATTCTTAGTAATCCTTTATCATGCGGTCTTAAGTCCCTGAATTTCTTTATATTCAATGAAATCCTTGAAATTTCTTAATTAGTGAAAATCTCCGAATTCCTTTAATTCAGAATTCTCAAAATTCATCTGAATTTCTTAATGCTTCTGAATTTCTTAAATTCTTGACATTCTCTAAAATTGTTAAATTCTCTGCATTCCTTAAATTTTCTGAATTCCTTAAATTTTTCGAAATCTTTGAATTCTTCACATTCCCTAAAATTTTGGAATATTCGGAATTGCTTGAACATTTTGAATTCTCTTTTACTCAAAATTTTTTTAATATCCAAAATTTGTCGAATATTCTAAATAACTTGAATTCTCTGAATTCCTAAAACTGCATAAATATTCTGAAATCCTGAAATTCTTTGAATACACTAAATCCCCTAAATTCCTTGAATATTTGGAATTCCTAGAATTACCTATATTCTCGTTAATCTTTAAGTATTTTAAATTTCCTGATTTCCTTGAATATTCTAAATTCTTGAAATTCTTTGAATTTTTTAAATCCCCTGAATTCCTTCAAATTTCCTGAATTCTCCGCATTCCCTAAAATCATAGAGTTTCTTAAATTTCTTCAATTATCATAAACTTACGTGAATTCTTTGAGTTATTTCGAAATCTTTGAAATTCAAAGAATTCTAAGAGTTCCGGCAATTCCACGAATTCAAGAAATTCAGATAATTAAGACCATACATCTGGGAATTCGAAGGAATTAAGCAGATTTCCAGGAAGGTAAAAAGGAATTTGAAAGAGTTTAAAAGCATTCCAAGCAATTCAAAAGAAAGAAAAATCGTTAAAAATTGAATATTTTTGAGCTAGCTTTCTCAACATTTTAAGACCCTTTCCACATTAATCAGTAAAAAAATAGAAACATTTTGCTTGAAAAATAAAACTATGCCTCTTGAATTATCATTATTATTTTTTTTTTTTGAAGTGATTAAACTATACAAGTAATCTTTTTTATATGTGTATATTATTAATTGACAAGGCAATGTTTCCTGCGCGCTGCAGAACACGTATAATATTGCTAGTATACAAGGTGGACCATGTTAATCTATTATGGGAAATAACTCAAAATTTCGGTAGCATATAGAAAAATATTTCAGACAAAAGTTGAAGAAGGCAGAGGGGGTCAACTACTGGTACAAATGACCTTGACCTTAAACTCAATTCTAAAGGTTATTTGAAGGGCAAAGTGATTTTTTTAAACGGGAACCCCTGCTTTTAAATACAGATCTGGAAAGAGCAGGAAATTTTGCATTCAAAATGATACTTTTATAAAGGTCATGGCAAAGTCAAATGAAATTCAAATTTGCGATAATGTTTAAATAATGGGCGTTAACTCGAAATTGAGGTTGGGAACATCAAAATGTTTTGGACAAAATTTGTCAGAGGCAGAGGTATCACCTTCTCGTACCAATGACCTTGAACTTTTGACCTTGAATTCAATTTTCAAGGTTATTTAAAGGTTACTTATCGCAAATTTGACCTTAATTAGACCTTTCTATGACCTTCATGAAATATAATTTTTAACTTAAAATTTCCCGCTCTTTTCAAATCTGGGGTCTATTATTTTCCATAATAGATTAAAGTGGTCTAACCTGTATAATAATTGTCAAAAAGTATTTAAAAATTATAGTTTTGCCATTTGTTTTTTAAGTTCTGCAACATGACCCTTTGAGAAGCAAACTCAATTGTTTTTTTTTTTTAAGGGAGCGAATATTCATCGAGACATGTCGATATCTGTCGCCTCGCCTCTCGCTTGCGCCACCGTTCAGATCACCCAGAGTACCATGCAAAACTTTGTCAATGTCAACTTTTACTCTTTTTGTGCTCAATGTACTTACTCTGTTATCAATATCGACCACAGGGAAGGTGAATGCCCGAATCGAAGAAAAGCACGTTTTCTCTGCGACAAAAGAAGGATTCCAGTTGGATGGAAAAAAGTTTAATGTTTACGCCGGCGAGATTCACTATTTTAGAATAGCAGCATGTGAATGGGTAGATCGATTGAGAAAGTTAAGGAGAGCAGGCCTCAACACCGTGTCAACTGCCGTTGAATGGGCCATACACCATCCGAGTCGAAAAAGCTGCGACTTTAATGGGGATGCAAACTTTACCCGATTTGTAGAATTGGCTCAAAAGTTGAACCTTTTTGTCATAGTTCGAGCTGGTCCTTTTATCGGTAGGTAAAAAAAAAAGATATTTAAATTCCACTATTTTATTTAGGGACCGTCGATTAATTACGTAAGGCTTTTTTGCGGTGAGTGTCCCGAAAATCTTACATCCTAACTTAGGGGGCAGAGAAGGAGTCTTAAGAATGTCCTACGCAAAAGTCCTTTTTCTATTAATTATTTTTTTAATATTCTGATTGAAATTCGTTTCTGATCTTGAAATTACTTTTTATGCTATCCATGGGTATCGTGAATAGTCTCTTGGAATCCCTTAAAACTGTGAAAATCCCTTAAGATTTCGTCAGATTACGTTAAATCTTCTGAAGTCTTTAAAGTCCTTGATATCTTTAAGTTTCCATAAAAATCTTCCATAATCCTTAAAAATCATTTGAAATTCCTTAATATCTCTAAAACTCGGTTCGTAAAATATTTTAAAATATTACGAAATTGCTTAAAATCTTTAAAGGTCCCTTTAAAATGTATTGAAATCTTTCAAATCAGCAGGAATCTTTACGAATCTCTTAAAATTACTTAAAATATTTTTAAATATTTCAAGACCCATTAAAATTTCAAAATCCCTTATATAATTTGAAAATTCTTTAAAATTCTGTTCAATCTTCTAAAATCTTACTAAATCTTCAAAGATTTCATGGATATACTTCCAAGCTGGCGATTCGGCGGACAATTATGAATTCCCGGTCATTTCCCGGTTTTCCCCGGTCAAGTTTTTTAATTTTTTTGGTGAAATAAGAGTAAAATATTCATATTTGCCGCAAATATGAATGAGCAAAAAATTTCAAAGTAACTGAATTTCGAAACAAATACTTGAATTTTCCACTAAAAAATATCAATTTTCAATGAAGATGGAAAAGTTAAACATTCATTCAGAAAAATTAGTTAGAATAGTTGAATTTTGAGCCAAAAAGAGATATTTTCAACTGTAATGGTGATTATTTAACTGCAGTAATTAAATTTCCAACCACAAAGATGAATTTTTATGCAACAAATTAAATTTTTTGACAAAAAATACAATTTTTCAAGGAAAGCATGAATTTTTGAATAAAATAGTTGAATTTTTCAAATAGAGAGAAAATCTTTGCAACCACATACTTGAATTTTGAACTAAAAAAAAAAACAAATTTTTACTAAAAATAGAATAGTTTACATTTTTCAATAATAAAATTAATTTCTTACCTAACTCATAAATTTTTAATCTAAATGATGAATCTTTAACTGGAGTAGTTAAATGGTAAACCAAAAACATAAGTTTTCAACAAAAACAATGAATCTTCAACTGCAACAGTTGAATTTCCAAACTATCAAGAATCAATCTTTACTGAGAAAAAAATAAATCTCAAAAAAAAAAATAAATCGCAAAAAAAAAAAATAATTAAATTTAAATTTTAAAAAATAAATGTTTAACCAAACAGATGCATTTTTAAATATAATAATTGAACTTTAGACCAAAAAGATTAATTTTCAACCAAGAAGATTAATTGTTACTAAAAAAGACAAATTTTTTAACTAAAAAAGATAATTTTTCAACCAAAAATTTAATCATTGAATTTTGAGTCAAAATATGATAAAATAGTTACATTTTCAGTTGTACAAAAATTCAGCCAAAAAGGAAACAAATTTTAAACGAAATAGTTAAATTTTTGGAAAAAAATCCGTTTCCATGCAAAGAAAACACAATTTTTCAATCAAATAGCTCATTTTTTAACCCAAGAAATAAATTTTTAATTAAAATTATAAACCCTAAAAAAAATAATTATAATTTTTAACAAAAGAGTTTAAGTTTTGAACAATTAATTTCATTTATAACCTGAAAGATGAATTTTCAACTTGAATGTTAAATATTTAACTAGAATACTTAAATTTTTAACCGATGAGAAGAATTTTCAGACAAATGTTTGACTTTCAAAGGAAAAAATCATTTTCAATATTCAAGTAGAATAAGTTAAATTTTCAGGTAAAAAAATTATATTCAACAAAACAAAAATAACTTTTAAAAAATAGTTACATTTGCAAGCAAAGTAATTAAATTTAAACTAAAATTGTAAATCTTTGACTAGATTAATTGAATTTTAAACCAAAAACATAAGTTTTTAACAAAAACAATCAATCTTTATTGAAATAGTTGAATTTTCAAACTACAAAAAATTAATTTTTACTAAAAAAAGATGAATTGGAAACCAAAACAAAAATAATTAAATTTAAAGTTGAAAAAATTAATGTTCAACCAAACAGATGAATTTTTAACTAAGACTATGAAATATTCAACTAAAATGATAAATATTTAAATGAAATAATTAAACTTTAGACCAAAAAGATAAATTCTCAAACAGAAAGATTAATTTTTACTAAAAAAGGCGAATTTCAACTGAAAACAAAAAATGTTCAACCAAAAATTGAGTAACTAAATATGAGTCAAAAAATGAATGTTTAGCAAAAGAAATGAGTTTTCAATTAATATTATGAAATATAACTGGTATAATAGTTACATTTTCAGTTGAAAAAAATTCAACCAAAAAGGAAACAAGTTTTCAACAAAATAGTTCAATTTTCGGGAAAAATTCCCTTTTCATCCGATAAGAAGAATTTAACCGATAAGGAGAATTTTAAGACAAAAAGATTGAGTTTCAAAGAAAAAGATCATTTTTAATATTTGAATAAAATTAGTTGAATTTCCTGTTTAAAAAATTACATTTAACATAAAAAACGATGAACTTTCAACTAAAATGATGAATATTTAAATAAAATATTTTAATTTTCGACCAAAGAAATGTACTTTCAACCAAGAAAATTAATTTCTACCAAAAAAGGCGAATTTTTAACTAAAAAAATAATTAAGTATAATAAAAAAAGTTGAAATAAAAGGTTAAAATAATTTTTAAGGAAAGAGTTTAACGTTTTACCATGCACTTTTATTTCCAACTTATCAGATTTCAACTAAAATGATAACTATTTAACTGGAATACTTGAATTTTCAAGCGACAAGAAGAATTTTTAGACAAAAACATTAACTTTCAAAGAAGAAAATAATTTTCTGTACAAAAATCGATTTTTTAGCCAAATACGTATTTTTCCAACAATATAGTTGAATTTTCTATTGAAAATACCAATTTTTATTCAAACTGATGGATTTTGAAACAGGAAAGATCGATTTGCATCTAAAAATGGAACAGTTGAATTTTCATTTAAAAAAATTAATTTTCAACCGAACTGATGAATTTTCAACTAAAATGATAAATTTTCAACTGAGATAGTTTAAATTGTTATGAAAAATAGAAATTTTTAACCATGAAGATTAATTTTTTATAAAAAAGACGAATTTTCCACAAAGTAAATAGATTTTTAAACAAATAGTTGAATTTGTAAGTGAAAAATGTTAATTTTCAGCCAAATAGCAAAAATTTTAATAATGAAAAAATAAATTTTTTATTGAGAATCGAATAGAAATCTATTCTTTTAAGAAAAAATATTTTATCCTAAAAATGCTTAAAAAATATTTACAATTAATAAACAAACTCCCAAACTACCTTATTTTTAGGCTCATCAGAGACAAAAATAACAATTGAAAAAAGGGGAAGAAAATGAATTTGCAACCAAAAGTAGAATAGTTCAATTTTCTCTCAAAAATCTAATTCTTCACAAAAAAAACGTATTTTCAGCAAAACAGTTAAATTTTCTACTAGAATAGTTTAATTTTTAGATAAGAAAATTGATTTTTAACAAACTATTAGTTACATTTTCAACCAAAAATGAATTTTCAATTAAAATTATAAATGTTTGAAAGAAAAAATTAATTTTTAATGAATGAGTAACTTTCAACTAAGTAGTTGAATTTTTAAGTAAGTAACTAAAATTATTTTAATAATGTGAACTTGAATGTTACTACAATTAGGAGTAAATTCCTGGTTTTTCAATTAAATTAGCAGTCATTTCCCGGCCAATAAAGTTCCACGTCTTTTCCCGATTTCCCGATAATGTCGCTACACTGAATTCTTTGGAATATTTTTAAATCCAGTGAAATCATCAAAAACCCTTTAAATCTCTTCAAATTTCTTAAAATCTCTTAAAATCCTTTAAAATCTTTAAAAATCCCTTTAAATATTCGAAATCCCGTGAATTTTTTGAAAATATGTAAAAATTTCATAAAATCCCTTAAAATCTCTCAAAATCCGTCAAAATTCTTTAATACCTACTGAGATCTCATCAAATCTGATTAAACTCGTTCAATTTTCTCAAAATCCTGTAGAATCTCTTAAAAATTTGAGATTTTTGCTAACATTTTTCGAGGTAATATCTCCAAACTTTTGACCTTTTTAAATCCTTTCAAATCACGTTTACAATGAAAATAATTAATATATATGGCTAATTTATTTGGTGAAAATATAAAATCTCACATAAAAATGGGAGGGTCGCAAAAATCTTACAAATTCTTATTTGTCTTCAATATTAATTAATACATTAGAATTTGGTTTCTGATCAATCTGTCCAGATGATCTAAAATTTTCTGAACTTTTATCTAAAAATATAAAGTGATTCAGTCATTAGGAAGTATTAAAAATGATTTTTAATCGGTTGAAAAATTTATTTAGTTTTCGTAGAAACTAAATTCATCATGTTTTTTTCATTCCAGGAGCTGATCGAAACCTTGGAGGAGTTCCAGGATGGATCTTAACCCAATCCGAGTTAAAAGATCATGCATGGATTCAAAGATCCAGTCCAGAATACCGTCTCTATGCGGAAAGCTGGTTATCATACTTTCTTCCAAAACTTTCCAAAATGATGGTGATGAATGGTGGACCTGTGATAATGGTTCAAATAGACAGTGATTTAGGAGAGAGCAAGCCCTGTTCTACCAACGATTGGCTATACGACATGTACAAATTATTTCTAGGTGAAAAAGCAGTTCTTTTCACAATGGACAATAACAAGCATTATAACCTTAAATGTGGAAAAATGCAAAATACCATCTCAGCGTTTCGAACTGATCCGTATGAGTACATCAAAAATTTTAGTCAATCCGTACCCAAGCTTTTCTCGAAAGTCAAAAATATTTCCCCTAATTCTCCAAAACTTCTCGAACTCAGAACAGGTATGGCCTGGAATTGGAATGATCAAAGACTCTTGATCGAAACTGAAAATTTCATATATACATTGAAAGACCTTATTGATTATGATGCCTCCATCATCATCTACATGTTCGCTGGTGGTACCAATTTTGAACGAGCAGGAAGAAAAAAATACACCATGGGGATGACAACATCCTACGACTTTGATGCCGTCATTAGCGAATCTGGAGACATTACTGAGAAATTTTACGAGTTGAGATCAATAATTCCTGTTGATGATTTTACAACTCTTTACGACGATGCTTTGGATGAAAATGAAAATGCCTATGGATCCTATGACCTCTATGGTACATTGACTTTTTCATCCTTAGGATCTTTGTTAGATGAAGAAGTCCGTAACCGTTTACAACTTCGGGGTGTCGAATCAGCGTACCCTTTACCTTTCACCCAACTGGGAGTTTCCAACGGATTGGTTTTGTACAAAACAAACATTCCTGAAGATTTTAAATCGACAAAAAAATCAGTTTATTTACATTCTGCAGATGTTAGCGATAGAGGGTACGTTTACATCAACAACAACCTTATCGGAATTTTGGACAACATACTGCTGTTTTCTGACAAGTTTGTTCCTCTTCCAGGCCATACTATTCAAATTTTGGTAGAGAATCATGGGTACGCGGCTCAAAGTGTCATTGGTGAACCGAAAGGAATCATATCCAATGTAACTTTGGGAAATCAAGTTCTAACAAAGTGGATGATGTATGCTCTATCACTTGACGACGTTAAACACCTACAGAATGCTGCAAAGAGTATGCAGCCCAAAAAACAATTAA
>JAUELO010000360.1:230894-241805 GCA_032357855.1 Amphibolips quercusostensackenii
TTAAGTAAAATAAATGAAAAATGAAGTTTGTGAAATTCATATACTTCAGTAATTGAAAAATTGATTTAATTCTGAATCGTTACAATTTTATACAGTTTTATACAACACACACGCCCACACACACACACACACACACACACACACACAAACGCATATATATATCAGGTTTTCATCATCACATTTTACTTGCCATAACCCTGCATGACTGCTTTTCACATATCTTTGTTTAAACTCGAAAATATAATATATCGCGTCTTAATGACATTTTACTTTTAATAATTCAAGGTAATTCTACAACATAAAAAATTAAAAAATGAGCAGATTACAGCAGACAACTAATTTCAAGGTGGACGCTGGACTGAGAGTTGCACACTGTGCGCGTGCGCGAAAACGGGTGCCTGGGCTAAAAAGTAGGGGGAGGAGGTGTGCAAAAGATCGTCTCCAGGTATTTCCAGAATACTAGAAAGCCATGTAATATACATGATGTTACGTACCCATCACTGGAGATAGCCATGTATCAGCTGCAGGGAGTTTGAAGCCAATTGAAAGAGGTTTTGGCATTTAGCGCCGCGAACGGTCAGTAAATGAAGTTTGTGAAAAGAACGCGAAATTTCAAACATGCAGCTTATGAGAAACAAAAGGAGCAGCATATTTTATTGCAATATACCTAATAACAATATGAAGAAAATAACAAAAAATAATAGAAGGTAAAGGTACCTGTCATGAGACAAATTTTGAGGGGTTTAGAGATTGGCATTAATTTTGAAATGATAATAGAATATATTTTTAAAATGTTTATATCAATGAATGAGCTGATATTTTTTGAATGTGAAACATCTATTAATAGATTAATTTAGTTCAAGCATATTTGTGAAAAAGCGGAACGACCTATATATACTTATTATGGACTTTTGGACTTTTTATTTTATTTTTATTTTACTTTTTATTTGGACTTTGGACTCTTTGGACTCTTGTATCGGTGTTCCATAATGCATGCACATTCGATATTAATATGGCTTATTTCATAGTATTTTCTATATTATGTCGAAGTTAATAGTACGATGAACTTTTGTTTCAGTCGTTTATAGAGATAAATAAACTGAATAAAAATTTTCGTTAAAATTGACAAACCTAACCTATAAAGGGTAGTTTTCGTCATTTTTGTTCAAAAACGTTTGTTATAGGGAATTAATTTTTATGTAGGTAGATGAAAAAGAAGTAGAAAACTTGGTCAGAGTGAAATGCAAATGAAATATTAGACTAAGTATTATTTTCGTTTCGTTTTTTCTTTTATTGTACGTTTAATAATAACTTCCTGTGTTTGGTTAAATATTCTTTTTTTTTGTAGATAAATAATTTCCTTGGTTAAAAATTCATATTTGACCTTAAAAATTCAATAGTTTATTTAAATTTGTTTTCTCTGTTACCTAAAAACTATTTTTTGTGATTGAAAACTCAACTATTTTTAAAAATTTGTCTTTTCTGGTTGAAGTTTTAATTATGTTACATTGTTTGTTGAGAATAAATTTATGTTTTCTAGTTGAAAATTCAACTACATACTTGGTAAACTTTTTTCTTAAAAATTGATTTTTTTCGTGGAAGATTCATAATTTTAATTAAAAATTCATCTTTAGTTGAAAATTTAACTACCTTGTTGAGAATCAATATTCTAACTAAAAATTTTACCAGCCCAGTTGAAAATTAAACTATTTTGTTAAAAATGCGTTTTTTTGTGTTAGAAATTAGTTTCTTGAAACTGGAAATTCAATTAATCTATTTCTAGTTGAAAGTATGTCTTTTCTAAATGGGAATTCAACTATTTGCTTGATAATTGATCTTTTTCATTTAAAAATTGAACTATTTGACGGAAAATGTATGTACTTTGTGAAAAATTCGTCTTTTTTGTGGAAAATTAATCTGTGTGGTTGAAAATTCATTTGTTTGGTTGAAATCGAGAAATCCAGTTCAAGATACACCATTTGAATTGAAAATTCATCTTTTTGGTGTGAAATTAAACTATTCCAGGTGAAGATTTATCATTTCAGTTGAAAATTTATTTGTTTGGTTGAAATCCAGAATATAAGTTCAAGAATCACCATTTGAATTGAAAAGTCATCTTTTTGGTATAAAATGGAACTATTCCAGTTAAAGATTCATTATTTCAAATAAAAAATCATCACTTTGTTTAAAAATTGAACTGCTTGGTGAAAAATCAGTTTTTTGTTTTTAAAAATTAATCTTTTTCATCTTAAATTTTAACTATTCCATTTTTGTTAAAATTTATCTTTTTTTTAAATTCAACTATTGGTTAAAAATGTATCATTTTCAATTGCAAATGAAGCAAATTGGTTGAAAATGCATACATATGGTGTTAAAAATTGGTATTTTTGGTAGAAAATTAATCTTTATGGTTGAATATTCATCTTTTTGGTTGAAAATTCAACCATTCCAGTTCAAGATTCATTATTTTAGTTACAATTTTATCATTTTGGTTTAAAACTTGATTGTTATGGTTCAACATTCATCACTCTTTTTACAAATTCATTTCTTTGGTTGAAAATTAAACTATTTTGTTAAAAATTCGTTTTTTGTGTTAGACATTGGTTTTTTGAAACTGGAAATTTAATTAAAATATTTTTGGTTAAGAATATGTCCTTTTACATGGGAATTTAACTATTTGCTTCATAATTGATCTTTTTTATTTAAAAATTAAACTTGATGACGAAAATTTTTTTTACTTTGTGAATAATCCGTTTTTTTGTGAAAAATTAATCTGGGTGGTTGAAATCGAAAACTCCAGTTCAAGATTCACCATTTGAATTAAAAATTCATCTTCTTGGTATAGAATCGAACTATTCCAGGTAAAGATTTATCATTTAAGTTGAAAATTTATTTGTTTGGTTGAAATCGAGAACTCCAGTTCAAGATTCACCATTTGAATTGAACATTCATCTTGTTGGTATAAAATCGAACTATTCCAGTTGAAGATTCACCATTTTGATTAAAAATTCATTACTTTGGTTAAAAATTGAACTGCTTGGTGAACAATTAGTTTTTTGTTGTTGAAAATTAATTTTTTTTAACTTAAATTCTAACTATTCTATTTTTTGTTAAAAATTTATCATTTTTTTTAATTCAACTAATGGTTAAAAATGTATCATTTTGAGTTACAAATTAAGCAAATTGGTTAAAAATTCATGCATATTATGTTGGAAATTGGTATTTTTGTAGAAAATTAATTTTCATGGTTGAATATTCATCTTTCCGGTTGAAAATTCAAACATTCCAGTTTAAGATTCATTATTTTAGTTGAAAATTCATCTTTTTGTTTCAAAACTTGATTGTTTCTGTTTAAAATTCATCATTTTATTTACAAATTCATTTCTTTGGTTGAAAATTAAACTATTTTGTTGAAAAATCGTTTTTTCGTGTTAGGAATTGGTTTTTTAAAAAAGAAAATTTAATAAAAATATTTTTGGTTAAAAATATGTCCTTTTAGATGGAAATTTAACTATTTGCTTGATAATTGGTCTTTTTTATTTAAAAATTAAACTATATGACAAAGAATTTATTTACTTTGTAAATAATCCATCTTTTTGTAGAAAATTGATCTGTGTGGTTGAAAATTTATCTGTTTGGTTGAAATCGAGAACTCCAGTTCAAGATTCACCATTTCAATTAAAAATTCATCTTTTTGGTATAAAATCGAACTATTCCAGTTAAAGATTCACCATTTTAGTTAAAAATTCATCACTTTGGTTAAAATTTGAACTATTTAATTAAAAATCTGTTTTTTTTTTTGTTAAAAATTTTATTTGACAATTTATCACTTTGCTTGAAAATTAAACTATTTTGTTGAAAATGCGTTTTTTAAAAATGAAAATTAATTTGTGTTACTTAAATTTAACTATTATACAGTAATAATATAACACAAGCTATATTGTCATCACTGAGTTATCTGAAATATAAGAAACTCAGCCGGTAAATATCGTTCCAATGGTTCCGATCACATAAAAAGAAAAATAATTAAACAAAATTTGCCTGAATCGGTGGTGGCTTAATGTTTACCGATTGAAATGATTGAATTTATGAGACTGATTAAAAATTTCACGAACCGATAGCCCGCGATTCCGCGTGAATCGGCATTCTTGAATTCTCCGATTCAAATATTTTCCATTCAATCGATTCTTTTTTAGTGGGCGTACCTCAGTTTTATAAAGAGGAGCAATAGATTCTGACCGTCATAAAAAAGTTGTACGTATTATAAAATAACTAATCAATAAATAAAGTTGTATCCAGATAAAGACAAACTACGCATACACACACACACACACACACACACACACACATGGGAAATAATTGAAATTTGTGAACACATAAGATAAAATAAATTATAGGTATCAAGCCTTCTGTCTCAGATAAATGGAAGTCAATTTCTCCGATATTAGAGGTTAGATAATGAAAATTATTTTTTAGTTTTAAAAACTTTAGAACTATACTTGATTTTATATAGATGAAAAGCCTAACTTTTAAACTCTCTAATATAATAATTCATATTTAAGAGTTTGATTTTAAATTATTTATAAATCAGATTATGACACTGTTTCATAATTGGGACATGTTTCAAGATAAGTACCTTTACCTTATTCTTACAGTATCTGTACATGATCATTTATAACGTGGCCCGCATTAATTTTTGAAGTTTAATATTTAAGAAATTAAATAAGATCATGTGAAATTTATTAAACTATTTGGTCTTGGAATTAAATAAATCAAATAAAAAGAAAGAAGTATTCAGTGATTTTGAATTTTTACTAAAAAAATGTCATGACGCATGCTCCGAAACGAAGTTCATTTACTGACCGTTCGCGGTGCTAAATGCCAAAAACTCTTTTAATTCGCTTCGAGCCATCTCGTATCCAGTTTTATCAGTGCTTTTAATACTGAACACACGTTCTTTCGAGATAAATTTTTTTTATCTCGGCAATCTTCGGAAATGTAAGAAAGGTATTTTTCTTTAAATTTTTTTCTGCATAAATGCAACTTGGTGTATGTCCTAGTTAATGTCTTAAAAAACTTTGCCTATCTGAAGGCTTCTCAAATTTGCTTCATTCACGTCGTCAATTAAAATGAAGTCTCCTTCTTTAAGGGGGGAGTAGGGTCTAAAGAGTGAAAAAAAACCTTTTTCAAGCATTTTTTTTAGAGAAATGGTTAAAGTAAATTCACTGCTATATTTTACACATTAACCCATTAACGACCAAAGCTATCAATTTTATAACATGAGTTTGACCGCAAAATTTATGGGCATAACAAAACAATAAAAAGATCAAAAGTACTGTTCCTTATGTTTTTGGGTGAGCTAAATTCGAATCCGTGGTCAGAACACTATGGAATTTTTTCAGATTTTGTACAAAAAATTTTGGATTTTTCAAAAAATCAAAAATTTGAAATTTGCAAAAAAATTTTCAACAAATCTGAAAAAATTCAAGAATATTTTTTGACTAATTCTAAGATATTTTTAATTTTGGAAAATTTGTATCAGAGCCTATAGTTTTTGGGAAATAACTGATCAAACTTCATGCGAATACTTTTCATCCGTTTTTAGGTTTTGGAAATTTACGAATCAACTATAGGCTCTGGTACAAATTTTCTTAGAATAAAAATGTCTTAGAATCAGTCAGAGAATATTCTTGAATTTTTGCAGATTTTTTGAAAAATTTTTTTGCAAATTTCAAATTTTTGTTCTTTGAAAAATCAAAAATTTTTCCTGAAAAATCGTAAAAAATTTCATAGTGTTCTATGGTTAATTTCAAAACATTTTTAATTCATGGAACTTTTTTTTTAATTTTGAAGTTTTTTAGAAAAATAACGATGATGGAAGAAACCTAGTTTTTGGGACATTTTTGCATTTTGTCCGCCATTTTGGAAGAAAAAGCTCATATATAAGAATTTTTTGTCAAAGTTTAAGAATTTCGTGCGCCGATGGTTAAAGAAATTTTAAGATATTAACGCGTTTTATGGCTGAATAAAAATTATAAAAATAAAAAATCAAAGATTTTTCACTATTTTTGTATGCAAAAACCGCCATGTTTGATTTTGATTTCAAAATATTCGAATTCTGACCACAGATTAAAATTTAGCTCACTAAAAAACATAAGGAACAGTACTTTCGATCTATTTATTGTTTTGTTATACCCATAAATTTCGCGGTCAAACTCTTGTTATAAAATTGATAGCTTTGGTTGTTAATGGGTTAAATCCAAAGATAATTTAATTTGAAATTAATCACAGTTATATTTAACTAGAAAATACGAATTAAAAAAAAAATACCTCAATGCTTAACTAAAAGAGATTAATTTTCTTCCCATAGCTGACCCATAAACCTCTCTTAATAGGATATATGCAAAAAACACAAGGTATCTTGACAGTAACCAAAATTATAGTTCCGAGTTGCTGCAAGAATCGTAAAAAATTTTCGAAGTAAGTTACTTTTTGAAATAGTAACAAAGTTACTCTAAAATTAACAAAGGACGTAAATTTTTAGTAATTCAGTTACTTGTAACAGGTTACTACCCAGCTATAATAGCTACCCTTTTGAGACTAAAATAAATTCCATCAGCATCTCTATTAATGCTCGACCGGTGGCAATCGATTTGCTTAAATGAAGCATTTCTTTGAGATGGATGCTCTCTGAACCCTCGGGATGCTGAGAAAAAAAAATCAGAGTCGGCACGGTGAGTTTTAAAAAGGCGATACTTGTTTTCCCACGGGAAGTAGAGTAGATGGTGTATCGACTACACCCTGTTTTCAGCGAGTCGGGTAAACAAATACCACTTCCTGTTCGAATCTGGGAAACTCTGTCTCTGATGCTTTCAGGAATTATTTTTACACCAGATCTTGCATATTTGAAATGTGGAGTGCCACAGTAAGAGAAATGCTTCTCCGTTCCTAAGGACTGTAAAGAACGGTATTTTTTATCAAGTTTTCCGTGCATTTGTTGACCTGGAAAAAGCATTTGACAATGTGAACAGAAGTAAACTTTGGGATGTCCTGAAAGAGTACGGGGTCAATGGATGTCTCCTACAAGCAATAAATGCAACATGTGCTGGTAGCAAGGCGAGCGTAAGGGTAAATGGAAAACTGAGTGATTGGTTCGATATTATGCAAGATTATTCGTGGATTTTTGGAAACCTTATTAAAAATATTAATTTTTGGTTTTGTGGCCTTAGGGCCCATGAATGATAAAGAAGATTCAGATTTTTATCAGACGATTCGGCTCCATTTATGGGCCCTCTTCAATGATTTATTCTAGAAAAAGTTTTTGGCACATTTCACTCTTTTCCCTGAGACATATTTTTGGGCGTCGACTTTTTTGTATAGGTATGAAATTAATTATTTTTCTCAGTTATATACTCGGAAAAAATTTGTCCTTTAAAACTGTAGAATTAGTCCAGGAGTCTTGGATGGGTACCAAAATGTTGGAGAACTTGAATGAGTTTTGATAAAAGATTTTTAACTTTTCAATACTAAATGCATACGAGTCTTGTAATTCTCGACAATAGTCTAGAAAAAAAAGTTCTGAAATTTACTACATGAAATTTGAGTAAGAAGCCAAATTCAGTCCACGACGGATTACACAATAAAAAAAAAGGATCATTTTTGTTGCAGATCATTTTGCTCCAACGATCTTGTGAATTTCGAGATCATAATGATCTATCCATTCGAATCACTTTGATCAGCTTTCAAGCTCATTTTACGAACTAAATAAAATGGCCGCCAATTTTAACGCCGATTTCATAACGACATAACCTCAAAATTTTATCCAACTGCACGCAAGTACTCCAAGAACGTCGGCCATTTTGGTTTGACTTGATACATGATCCCGAGAGAAATCATTATGAACTGAAAAGACGATCATTTATTCCGGTTGATCAAAATGCTCTTGATTTGGGTATCACTTTTGTTGCATTTCAAAATGATATTGATTTCGGTATCATTTAGAACTTTTATTTTACTGTGTGTAGAAAAGTTGTGAATATTTTTTATTTGGTTCGAAAGAATTTTCCTAAGTTCCTGAAGTAAAAAATAGCGTGCTGGTATTAGAGAAAGTCCTAGCCAGTCTGGGAAAATATATCTGCATGTGCGCAGTCGAACATCAGACGGCAGTGCGAAATGAAAATGGCTGCAACCTGCAACATTGTCTTGTCTTTTAACGCAGAAACCGGTAGTAAAGAAAATTCTTTGACTCAAAGAAATTTTTTTGAAACTCAAAAGATATATTTATCGGCAAATCCTATAAAAAATTACTTACAACACAATCCGATTAAAATCCGCAAAAGTTTATTATTTCGTGAATTTTTAAGAGTAAAAAAAAACAAAAATATATGTAATATCTTCTTTTAAAACTAACAAAACTAATTTTTTAGCTTCAATTGAATCAAATAAAAAAGAATTCTCAACAAAAGAGTTAATTTTCAACAAAAAATATGAATTTCGTACTAAAATTTGAAATTTCCAACTCAAAAATATGATTTTTTAACAAGAAAGTTTATCTTTTGCCAAATAGTTTAATATTTTCAAAAATATTACAATTTTTAAAATTTAAATTTTAAAAGTAAGAAAAAGACAAAAATAACTGCAATATCTTCTTTTATGACTAACAAAATGTATTTTTTCGGCTCTAATCACAATTCATTTTTATATGTATATTTAAAGTTATTTTACAGAAAAATCAGGGTGGCGATTCGGCGGACGATTTCAGATTTCCGGCCATTTCCCGGTTGTTCTCGGTCAAGTTTTTCAGTTTTTCTGGTAATATAAAAGTGAAATATTAATATTTGCCGCAAAACTAAAAAATTTATTTTAATTTATCACGTTCATTCTAAACATCGTCTAAGACAACAGAGCGAGCCATTTCAAAGTAACTGAATTTTCAAACGAATACTTAAACTTTTCACTACAAAATAAAAATTTTTAACGAAAATGGAAAAGTTAAGCTTTTATTGAGAAAAAATGGTTAGAATAGTTTAATTTTAAGCCAAAAAGATGAATTTTCCACTAAAATGATGAATATTTAACTGAAAAACTTGGACAAACTTTTAACCAAATAGTTTAATTTTGAAGTAAACAAAAAATTAACTCTTAACCGAAAATGGAATGGTTACATTTTAAGTCGATAAAATTCATTTTTAACCTAACTCATGAATTTTCGATCTCAATGACGAATCTTCAATTAAAATAGTTCAACTTTTACACTGAAAAAATTAATTAAAAAAAAAGGACAAATTGTCAACTAAAACATAAATAATTAAATTTAAAGTTAAAAATTGATGTTCAACCAAACAGATAAATTTTTAACCAAGACAATAAAATATTCAAGTAAAATGATACATATTCAAATGGAATAATTAAATTTCAGACGAAGAAGATGCATTAATAACCACAAAAATTAATTTTTACCAAAAAAGACAAATTTTTAACTAAAAAGGATAATTTTTCACCCAAAATTTGAATAATTGCATTCTGAATCAAAAAATGAATATTCAACAAGAGAAATGAGTTTTTAATTATTATTATGGAATATTTAAGTAGTATAATAGTTATATTTTCAGTTAAAAAAAATTTTCCAACCAAAAAGGAAACGAATTTTCAACAAAATATGTAGTTAAATTTTTGGAAAGATATCCCTTTCAATCCAAACAAAAAACAATTTTTTGATCAAATAGCTCATTTCTCAACCCAAGTAACTTCAAAAAAGTTACATTTTCAAACAAAGTGATTAAATTTCTAATAAAATTGTAAATCTTTGACTAGAACAGTTGAATTTTAAACCAGGAAAATCAATTTTCAACTAAGATAATGAATATTTAAATAAAATATTGAAATTTATGACTTAAGAGGTCAATTTTCAACTAAGAAAATTGACCTGTACCAAAAAAGAAGAATTTTGAATTAAAAAATAATTTTGAATAATTAAAAAGTTAAAATAAAAAGTTAAAATAATTTTTAACAGAAGAGTTAACCTTTTAACTGAGTAATTTTATTTTTAACATAACAGATGAATTTGCAACTAAAATGATAAATATTTAAATGGAATAATTAAATTTTCAACCAAGAAGAATTATTTAAAAAAAAGATCATCTTTCGAAGAAGAAAATAATTTTCTACAAAAAATTGTCTTGTTAAGAAAATACGTGTATTTTTAACAATATAGTTGAATTTCCTATCAAGAAAGACTAATATTGATTCAAATTGTGGAATTTTGAACTAGGAAAGATCGATTTTAACTAAAAATAGAACAGTTGAATTTTCAGTTGAAGAAATTAATTTTCGACCAAAATGAAGCATTTTTAGCTAAAATGATAAATCTTTAACTGGGATAGTTGAAATTTAAATGAAAAAAAGGATTTTTGAATCACAAAAATAATTTTTTTATAAAAAATACGAATTTTTCACAAAGTACATAAATTTTTAAACCAATAGTTAAATTTTTAAGCAAAAAATTTTCATTTTCAGCGCATTAGTAGAAATTTCAATCAAAAAAGAAAAATTTTTAATTTAAGATCTAACAGAAATCTATTTTCTTATGAAAAAATATTTTATTCTTAAAAAGCATAAAAAAGAATTACACTTAAAAAACAGACTCTAAACTACCTTACTTTTCGGTTCATTAGGAACAAAAATGACAGTTGAAAAAAGAGGGGGGGGGGGGGAAATGTCAAACAAAAATAGAATAGTTCAATTTTTTCTTAAAAATCTAATTCTTCACAAAAAACATATTTTTAGCAAAATAGTTAAATTTTCTACTAAAAAATTTTAATTTTTAGATAAAAAAAATTGATTTTTAACCAATAATTAGTTACATTTTCAGCCAGAGATGAATTTTTTATTTAAATAATAAATGTTAAATAA
>JAUELO010000360.1:258860-273155 GCA_032357855.1 Amphibolips quercusostensackenii
CAAATTATTAAAATCTATGGAAAATTCCTTTAAATCTTTTTAAATACCCGAAATTATTTCAAATCTTGTGAAATCACATTAAACATTAAACATTAAGCTCTTGAAAATGTTTGGGAATTTTCTTAAATAACTTAAATTTTTTTTAGTCAATTCGAATCACTTCAGGTTTTTGAAATCTATTAAAAATACGCTAAGAAATTTAAAATCCCTTGAACTATTTTAAAGCTTTTGAACTTGCCTTGGAATATTTTTAAATATCATAAAATTTTTTTAATTTTTTACAACTTTCAGTAAGACCTCCAAATATTTTCAAAGATTTGAAAAGTTACGAAATCTATTTTCAATCCTTGAGAAGAAATTCTTTGAAATCCATTAAAATATTATGAAATTCCGTGAAATTACATGCAATGATTGTATTTCCAGAAATCCATGGAGAATTTGATAAAATACCTTTAGAGCTTTTAAAATCCCGTAACGCCTTTTAAATCCTCGGAAATCTGATAAAACCTCTTAAAATCTTTTAAAATACCCAAAAATAATTCAAATCCTTTGAAATCTTTTGAAACACCTTAAAAATTTTGAAAACTGGTTGAAATTACTTAGAATCTTTAAAAATGACATAAATTATTTCAAATACTTTAATATCGCATTGAATTACTAAAAAATTGAAATTTTTTTAAATTTTTCCCTTAAATCTTTTAAAATACCACCCTTGAACTCTTAAAATTACTTCGAGTTATTGAAATCTATTAAAAATAGACTAACATATTTCAAATACTTAAAAATTTTTTTAAATCCCTTGAAATATTTTTAAGCTTTTGAAAAGCCCTTGAAATTTTTAAAAGTATGTACCCTCAAATCTATAAAATTCTTTGAAATCCCTTCAAATTATTAAAATAAATTAAAAATTCCTTGCAATATTTTTAAATATCCTAAAATCTTTAAAAATTCTTTAAAATCTTTGGTAATACTTTAAAATATTTAAAATATTTTAAATGCTACGAAATGCCTCCTCAATTCTTGATAAGAAATTCTTTGAAATCCATTAAAATATTATAAAATTCCGTGAAATTACATGAAATCTGATATTTCCTGAAGTCCAGGAGAGTTTCATAAAATACTTTGAGAGCTTTTAAAATCTTTTTAAATTCTTTACAATCATTTAATACTGGGGAATCTTATAAAATCTTTAAAAACACACTAAAATATTTCAAATCATTTGAAATCCCTTAGAAATTTTCAAACTTTAAAATTCCTTCGAATTCATAAAAAAACCACAAAATCTTTTTAGTCATTTGGAATCCTTTGAAATTATTAAAATCTATTAAAAGTTCCTTGGAACCTTTTCAAATCCCCAAATTATTTCAAATCTTCTGAAATTCCATTAAATTACTGAGAGTAATTGAAAATCGCTTATAATATTTTAAACTATCCCAGAATCTTTAAAAATCTTGAAAATCTTTGGTAATACCTAAAAATATTCGAAAATATTTGAAATTCCTCAATTCTTAAGAATAAAATTCTTTGAAATCCATTAAAATATTATAAAATCCCGTGAAATTAAATGAAATCTGATGTTATTGCTTGAAATCCTGGAAAAATTATTAAAGTAACACTTTAAGAACTTTTTAAATTCCTTAAAGTCATTGAAATGCTCGGAAATCTTATAAAATCTCTTAGAATCTTTTAAAATACACTGAAATATTTTGAATCATTTGAAATCCCTTAAAAATTTTGAAACTTTAAAATTCCTTTGAATTCATAAAAGTACCACAAAATCTTTTTAGTCATTTGGAATCCTTTGAAATTATTGAAATCTATTTAAAGTTCCTTGGAACCTTTTCAAATCCCCAAATTATTTCAAATCTTCTGAAATCCCATTAAATTACTGAAAGCAATTGAAAATTCCTCAAAATATTTTAAACTATCCTAAAATCTTCAAACATTCTTTGAAATCTTTGGTAATACCTAAAAATATTCGAAAATATTTGAAACTCCTCAATTCTTGAAAATAAAATTCTTTGAAATCCATTAAAATATTATGAAATCCAGTGAAATTAAATGAAATCTAATGGTATTGCCTGAAATCCTGGAAAAGTTATTAAAGTAACACTTTGAGAACTTTTAAAATTCCCTAAATTCATTGAAACCCTCGTAAATCTTATAAAATCTCTTAGAATTTTTTAAAATACACTGAAATATTTTAAATCATTTGAAATCCCTTGAAAATTTTGAATCTTTAAAATTCCTTGGAATTCATAAAAGTACCACAAAATCTTTTTAGTCATTTGGAATCCTTTGAAATTATTGAAATCTATTAAAATCCCCAAATTATTTCAAATCATCTGAAATCCCATTAAATTACTGAAAGAAATTGAAAATTCCTTAAAATATTTTGAACTATCCTAAAATCTTTCAAATTCTTTGAAATCTTTGGTAATACCTGAAAATATTCAAAAATATTTGAAATTCCTCAATTATTGAGAATAAAAATCTTCAAAATCCATTAAACTATTATGAAATTCCGTGAAATTACATGAAATCTGATGATATTGCCTAAAATCCTGTAGAGTTAATTAAAATAATACCTTGAGAACTTTTAAAATCCCTTAAAATCAATGAAATCCTCGGAAAACTGATAAAATCTTTTAAAACATTTTAAAATACCCTAAAATATTTAAAATCCTTTAAAATCTTTTGAACATTTTGAAAACTGTTTAAAATTCCTTAGAATTCTTGAAAGTACCGCAAAATCTTTTCAATATTATGGAATTCTATAAAATTATTTAAATTGATTTAAAATTCCTTACAATAGTTTCAAAAAATTTTTAATTATTTCAAATCCTTTGAAATCCATTAAAAATTTTGAAAACTGTTTAAAAATCTTTGAAATTCTTAAAAGTACCACAAAATCTTTATTACCTTTTGGAATCCTGTCAAATTATTGAAATCTATTAAAAGTTCCTTAGAAACTTTTCAAATCCACAAAATATTTCAAATCCTTTCAAATTCCGTTAGACTACTGAAAGCAATTTAAAATTCCTTGAAATTTTTTAAATATCCTAAAATCTTTAAAATCTTTGGTAATTACTCGAAATATTTGAAATTCTATGAAATCTCTCCTCAATTCTTAAAAATAAAATTCTTTGTGATCCATTAAAATATTTAAAAATACCGTGAAATTCAATGAAATCTGATGATATTGCCTGAAATCCTAGAGAATTTATTAAAATAATATACTACTTGAAAGGATTTAAAACCTTAGAAACTTTTATAATCTTTTGAAAAATTTGAAATCCTCGGAAATTTCATAAAATCTCTTACTATCTTTGAAATGCTCTAAAATATTTAAAATCCTTTAAAAACTTTTGAAACCCCTTGAAAATTGTTTAAAATTTCTTGGAATTCTTCAAAGTAGCACAAAATCTTTCAAATATTTTGGAATCCTTCAAATTACTGAAATTTTTTGAAATTCGTTGCAATAAAAAAACTCTAAATTATTTCAAATACTTTGAAATCCTTGCAATTTTTGAAAAATATTTAAAATTTCTTGGAATTCTTAAAAGTACCACTAAATGTTTTAAACCTTTTGGAATTCTTTTTTATTATTGCAACCTATTAAATATTTCTTGAAATCTTTCAAAATATCCTAAATTATTATATATATTATAACATTTAAAAGGTCTCGAAAACGCTTAAAAATCTTTTGAAATGCCTTCGGATCACTGCAGATTATTGGAATTCTTAAAAATACCTAAAAATCTTTTTGAATCCTTTGAAATTATTGAAATCTATTAAAAATTCCTTAAAATCTTTCTTAATTTCCTATAATGTTTCAAATCCTTTAAAATATTTAAAAATCCCTCAACATAAAAAAAACGCTCAAATCTTTAAAATCAGCTTAAATTATTTAAATCAATCGAAAATTTCTTGGAATCTTTTTAAATACCCTAAAATCTTTTAAGTCTTCGGTAATACCTTAAAATATTTTTAAAAACTTTGAAATCCCATGAAATCACTCATTAATTCTTGACTAGAAATTCTCTGAAATTTATGAAAATTTTATAAAATTCCGTGGAATTACATGAAATATAATTACATTTTCTGAAATCCTAGATTTAATAAAATATCTTGAGAGCTTTTAAAATTACTTAAAAATTTTGAAAACTGTTCCAAATTACTTGTAATTCTTAAAAATACCACAACATTTCTTAGAATCTTTTCAAAGTATTGAAATCTATTAAAAATTCATGGAAATCTTTTCAAATTCTTTCAAATATTTTGAATTCCCATGAAAACTTTGAAAACTGTTTAAAATCCCTTCAAATTATTAAAAATATCACAAAATCTTTAGGAATCCTTGCAAATTATTGAAATATATTAAAAATACTTTGGAATCTTTCAAAATGTCCTATATTATTTCAAATCTTTTGAAATGCCCTGAAACTTTTAAAAGTTCTTGAAAGTTCCTTACATGAAATCTGATACTTCTTGAAATCCTGGAGAATTTAAATACCTTGAAAGCTTTTAAAATCCCTTAAAATCACTGGCATCCTCGTAAAAATTAGCAAATCTCTTAGAATCTTTTAAAATACCTTGGAAACCTTTTGAAATCTCTTCAAAATTTTTGAAAACTTTTTGAAATTCCTTGGAATTCTTGAAAGTACTATAAAATCTTTTGGTATTCTTTCAAATTAGTTTTTTAAAATATCCTAAAATCTTTTAAATCCTTTGAAATCCCTTCAAATTATTGGAATTTATTTAAAATTTCTTGAATTGTTTTAAAACACTCTAAATCAAAAACAGATACAGATCTATGTTCAAGAGAGTTTATTAGATTAACTCATGGGTTAATTTATTGAAAGAAAAGAGACTAGTGATCTTTTTATTTAAAAAAGGACTTTTAGTGATTTAATTCCTAAAAAGTGATTTCAGAAAAAAGTGATTTTGTGAGAATTCCCGGAGTTTTGTATTTCTTTTTCTTCAAAGTCCCTGACTTTCCTGACCTGCGGCCAGCCTGCCAACTTTTCCCAAAAAATCATTTTAATTTGTAAGTAAATAATTAGCTTGAAATGACTTACCTGTGGAATCTGTGATCGGTACATTTCGTCTTTTTTGAAGAGTTTCATCTCGTTTGTTTTTTCTTAATTCTACAGTCACTTCGTTTCTCCTTCTTCTCATTTCCTACAAAAAAAAATATATTCGAAATTGTAGGAAAGGAACGTTGAATATAAGTTCGAATGAGTTCAACATGTTGATAATATCAAGATTTAGGCAACGGTACAAATAAATTTAAGTTTTTTTAAAGATATTTTAGCCGAACTTGAACTTTGACCCGAGAAGGAAGAAGACGTGAAATAAAACTTTGACATTTCTGAAACAAATCTTGATTCTAAGCTAATTTTAGAACTTATGAATAATTTAGTAACAAATTAAGGATAACGATAAATAATACCTTTCTTTAACTGCTCGAGAAGTCTAACAATAAGTTTCGTTTTGTTTATTCACGTTCCTGTTATTAAATAAAAAGGAAAACAATAACAGAAAGAAGAATAGACATTTATGAGAATTCAATTTTATGGTTTGAAAAAATATGACGGAATAATTAATCGAGTTACACAATTTTTATGGGCCTGAAAGATGAATTTTTAAAAATATGTACTATCAAAAAATAAAACGAGATTTCATCAAAACTAAAGAAAGGTTTTTAAACAGCAATATATCTGCCAATGCCCTGTTCAAATGAGAAAAAAAATGTAATTCTTTCTGGACGAAATTTTTCTGATTGGTCAAATGCCAATCTAGCATCTGCTCATACTCCCTCCAAGGGAATAGTTCTCTCCTTTTCTCTTCCACGAAATCGGCAAAAACATAATTTCTAATTTAGACTTAGTCAACAGCAAATGTTATGTTTACTAATCGTTTCCCCAACAGATAAATATAGAAATTCCATGGAAACGTGAATTCCAATTTAATTATCTCTGTAAAAAGAAAAACGTGGTCGACACGACATTCGTGAAGTCACGAGTTGAAGGTTCGAGCACATTTTTCCCAAGATTTTAGACAAGGTGGAAAATACAGTCAAGGCCACTTGTAGATGCCCAGCGATGATCACACTTTGTCACGACATTCCAGCAATTGCTGGAAAGAGAGGAAAAGCGGAAGGGGCAACATTTCGGAGATGATTCATAATACGAAAAGAAGCATCACCTCGAAACTTTCGAATGATTTTTTCATCATTTCGAAGAGAGAAATGACGCCACTTGACCCACGATGCCCAAATTTCGGTTGACTCAAAACTAATGGAAGTGTGGCACATGGTACTTACATCTTGGTCTTTGCCTTTGTTCTTGAAAACCATCAGGCGGTTCTTGTTTAGCATTTCCGCCGCCATTTTTACAATAACCAATCTGGTCTTACGTCGATTGATGAGCCGGTAAAGAAAAACTGCTGCCAAATGTCTAAATTCCGTAAGATTTCACCCCCTTATTTCAGCAACTGCATTCCGTCGCGTGAGAAGGTCGTATACGTCAATATGCAGTATCATGCATAACAAAACGGCTTTTCCTATCCGCGAGAATCGGTCAAGTTGCACGCGCGAAAGCTTGTTTCACTGGAGGGAGAAAAAAAATCGGAGGACTTGCGAAGACAGCGTTCCGAAAGTCTGCAGTTTCACGTTGGTTTCACAAGGAGCACCTTCACCTTCGTTCGTTCTCAAGTTTGATAGATCACTCCGTCTCCGACGCATATGGACGCATATGGCATATGGGCATGGGCATGGCCGCTCGTTGTTTGTGAAATGTGAACTCGATTCTTAGAACACCAGGCGCCACACGAGGTAAATGTGGCAAAACGTGAAAATCTACAACTTCTATCTCACTTTCCTATCATTTTGTCTTTCTTACACTCTCGCGATCATTTTAATTCGAAACATTCACGCCAGCTGTCACTGTGTGAGGACGTGTGAACTCGATTTAAGGTTATGTTTTTTTTTCTAAAATACTTTTTTTGTTTTTTATCTTACTTTGATGACAAAAAGACCCAAAATACTTCAAATTGAAATTTTTGGAGTCCACGTCCGTGCCATCAAGGTCTTGCCATGTCACCAGTGACATATTAAATTACTTATTTTGACTCTAGGGGTCCACCACCTGTTTTTAACTTTTTTCAATTTTTTATAACTTGATTGCAGTTTCATTTGTACAATTACCATTTTTGGGAAAACTAATTAACATGTGTGAATTCGCATTTAGATTACCTATTTCTTGTATATAAATATGTCTTTTTTTAATTATCCATAATCAGGTATGACATGTACATTGTATGTTTACGACGTTTACGTAGTTCAAAAATGAAGCTAATTATAATCTGTGAACTACATTTGCACAGTCTACGCTGAATGAGCTTTAAATATTAATGCAATTTCTTGCCGAGTCCTACTTATACACTGACTTGTGAAAAGTATATATTTTTGTGTGTTTCTTGAACGAACTGAAGTAAATTAAAGTGAATAAGGAAAAGCGTTATTTTACAACGTACAATTTCAGTAAGTATCCCACAAAGTCAATCCCAAAGTGAAAATATCCAGCGATAGAAAAAGGAAAATGGCCTGGCGGTACTTTCCATAAACTACGCTACCATTGAGGGGGGTGGCTAGGTTTCGAACAAGAGGGGGGTTATAAGTCGAAATAACGTTACAAACTTGCATAACATTTAGAACTGAAACCCGAAAAGGAAATCCAACTATATTTTTGGTTCGAAATTCATCTTTTTTGGTTAAAAACTCTATTATTTGGTTAAACATTTAATTATTTTGTTGAAAATGCAACTATATTGGTAAATGTCATCCTTTTTTATTAAAGATTCATTTTTTTTAGTTGAAGGTTCATCTCTTTAGTTGAAAATTTAAATATTTTGATGACAATTTGTTTCATGTTTGTTTGAAAATAAATTTTTTCAAATGTCAATTAAGCTACTCAATTCTTGGTTAAAAATTGGTCTTTTTCTGTTAAAAATTTAACTTTTTAGTTAAAAATGTATATTTTTTAGTTGAAAGTTCAACTTTTTGGTTCAAAAAGCATGTATTTTGTTGAAAATTCGTCTTTCTTGGTAGAAATTTAATTTTCTTGGTTGAAAACTTATCCTTTTTGGTTAAAAATGCAATTGTTTGGTTGAAATACCAACTGCTTCATGCTTCCTTGAGAATTCATCCTTTTTGGTTAGAAAGACGATTATTTTACTTAAAATTGAACTACTTTGTGAAAAAATAATTTTGTTATTATGGATTTGTAATTATAGTTGAAAATTCAACTATTTGCTTTTATATGAACTTTCACGTTAAAAATTCCACTATTTTGTAGAAAATTCATCTTTTTGACTTGAAAATTAACAATTTAGTAGAAAGTTAAACTATTTGGTTGAAAATTAAACTTTTTAGTTGAAAATCATATATTTAGTTTGAAAATTCAACTCTTTTGTAGATAATTCGTCTTTTTGTCTTCAAAATCAAATAATTTTGTTAAAAATTCATGTATTTTGTTCAGAATTTGTCTTTTTTGGTAGAACTTTAATCTTGGTCGAAAATTCATCTTTTGGGTTGAAAATGTAACAACTTTCTGAAAATTCATTTTTGATAAAAATGGTTGTTTTTATCTGAAAATTGAACTATACCGCGTTTGGATAAAACTTCATCCTGTATATGGGATGAGCTGGGAATTCGTCTTTTTTGATAAAATATTAATCTTTTTGGTCGCAAATTTTTTTTTTTTGTTGAAAATTTAAAAATTTTGTCGAAAATTCTTTGGCGGACCATTAATCTTCTTGTTTGAAAGTTCATTTTTTTTTTTAATTATTCTGTCTGAAAATGTAACTGTCTCATGTTTGGTTAAGACTTCATCCTGTATATTGCATAAGTAGTGAATTCATCTTTCTGATAGAATATTGATCTTCCTGGTCGAAAATTGATTTTTTCGGTTGAAAATTTAACAATTTGGTTAAAAATTCGTTTTTTTTGTTCCAAGTTATTTTTTTTATCAGAGTTTTTATCTGAAAATTTAACAACTGTGTAAAAAAAATTTATTAAGCATTGGTAATTATAGTTGGAAATTTAACTGTTTGCTTTTAAATGAACTTTCATGTTAAAAATTCAACTGTTTTGTGGTTTAAAAATTCAACAATTTGATTTAAAATTAAATTTTTTTGTTCATAAACAATGTTTCGAGTTAAAAATTCAACTTTTTTGTAGATAATTCATTTTTGGCATTAAAATTTTAAAATATTGTTGAAAATTCAGTTTGTTATCACAAACTGTTTTTTTTTTTCATCTGAAAATTCAAGTTGGAAATTCGTCTTTTTTTATCAAATATTAGCCTTCTTGGTCGATAATTCATCTTTTTGGAGGAAAATTTAACAATTCCATTTTTAGTTGAAACTTCATCCTGTATATTGTATTAGTTAAAAATTTAACTATTTGGTAGAAAATTTATGTATTTTGTTGAAAAGTTACCATTTTGGGTAGAAAATTATTCTTGTTTTTCGAAAGTTCAACTTTTTGCTTGAGAATTCAACTTTCTTGTTAAAATTTTATCTTTTTTGATTGAAAATTATTACTTTGTTAAAAATTCATCTTTTCCGATTTAAAAGTCTAGTGTTTTCTCAAAAAAATTGTCTTTGTGTTTTGAAAATTCAAATATTTCATTGAAATTTAATCTTTTTTTTTGAAAAATCGACCATTTGATTGAAATTGCATCTTCGTACGCTAAGAATTCAACTATGTATTTGTTTAGAAATTCAACTATTTTGTTAAAACTCTTATTATTTGTTAAAAATGTAACTGTTTCGTTAAAGTTATTATTTTTAGTCCAAAATTTAACTTTGTTGTTAAAAATTCATTCTTTTGGATTGAAAATTTATCTTTTATGGTAGAAAAGTCATTCTGCTTGGTTGAAAATTTATCTTTCTTGGTTGGAAAGTAACTTTTTTGCTAGAAATTCAAGAGTCTTTGATAAAAGTCGTCTTTTTTACGTCTCCTTTACTAAAAAGTTTATCTATTTGGTTGTTAATGCAAATTTTTGGTTAAAAATGATTACTTTTTCGTAAATTCGTCTATTTGTGTTGAAAATTCCTCTCTTTGGATAGAAAATCATTTTTGGTTGAAAATTCAACTGTTTTGTTGAAAAATCATCTTCTTTAGTCAGAAATTCAGCTACTTGGTTGAAAGTTTGACTTTGTTGAATATTGATATTTTTGTTGAAAATTTAGCTTTTCTTGATGAAAATACATGTATTTTGTTGAAAATTCGTCTTTTTTGGTCTCAAATTAATCTTCTTGATTGAAAATTTATCCTTATTCTATAAAAAATGCAACCACTTAAGTCTAAATGTATCTCGTTTGGCTGATGGATGATTCAATAATTTCGTGGAAAATTAACTTTTTTTATCAAAAATTCATATTTTTGGTTTAAATTTGAATTGTTGGTAAAAAAATCAACTATTTTTATGCAAATTTAATTTTTAGGTATAAAATTAACTTTTTTGTTAAAAAATCATATTTTTGGTTAGGAAATTCAACCATTTTGTAGGTAATTGGTCCCTCTTTCTTTGAAATTCGAAATTTGGTTAAAAATTCGTGTTTTTTGTAGAAAATTCATCTTCTTGCTGGAAGATTTATCTTTTTAGATAAAAATTGAAGTTCTTGGATAAAAATTCATGTTTTTAATTTAAAAATTCAACTACGTGGTTGAAAGTTAAACTAGATTATTAAAAATTAATATTTTTTTAAGATCCACCTCTTTGCTTAAACATTTACTTTTTTTGTTGATAAATTGCTTTTTTTCTGTAAATTCAACTATTTCATTTTTGGTGAAAATTTATCTTTTTTAGTTGAAAATTTAACTGTTTGCTTAAAAATTTAATTTTTTTATTTGAATTTCTAACTATTTGATTGAAAATTCATCATTTTTGTCGGAAAATTATTCTTGTTGTTTGAAATATTATCTCTTTGGTTAACGATTGAACTATTTGCTTGAATGTTAAACTATATTGTTGAAAATTTATCGATTTTGTTGAAAATTTGTTTTATTTTCGGTTGAGTAATAATTTTTTAAATGTAAATTTAACTGTTCCATTTTTTGGTGAAATCTTTATCTATCTTATTCAAAAATTCAATTATTTGGTTGAAAATTTCTTTTTTTTATATTTGAAATTTAACTCTTTGATTAGAACTTCATGTATTAATTTCGTTGAAAATTCATCGTTTTTGGTAGAAAATTAAATCTTTTTGGTTAATATGTTAAACTCTTTTGTTGAAAATTTATCAATTTTATTAAAAATTCGTTTCATTTTTCATTGAATATTAGATTTTGTTTAATGTAAATTTAACGTTTCTATTTTTCTCTGATAGATTTATCTTTCTTATTTAAAAATTTAACTATTTGATTGAAAATTCATGTATTAATTTCGTTGAAAATTCATCATCTTTGGCAGAAAATTAATTTTCTTGTTAAAAAAATTATCTTTTTGGTCAACAATTCAACTATTTGGTTGAATGTAGAACTATTTCGTGGAAAATTAATTTTTTGTTGCAGGTTCATCTTTTCAGGTGAAAATTCATTTCTTGGGTTGAAAATTTAACGATATTGTTGAAAATTCTTTTCATTTTTTATTAAACATTAATTTCTTAACTGTGAATTTAAATATTCTATTTTTTGTTGAAAGCTTGATCTATCTTATTCAAAAATTCAAATATTTGATTGAAATTTTAATTTTTTTTTTTTTTGAAATGTGAACTATTTAATTAAAAAATCATGTATAAATTTCGTTTAAAACTCATCGTTTTCGGTAGAAAATTAATCTTCTTGTTTAAAAAATAATTTTTTAAATCAACAATTCAACTATGTATATGGTTGAATGTTGAACTTTTTTGTTGAAAATTTTTTTTATTAGGAAATAACTTTTTAAATTAAAAATGTAACTATTTCATTTTTGGTTGAAAACTGATATTTTTCGTTGAAAACTGATCTCTTTCCTAGATAATAAATCATAAATATTTCGGTATACAAAAGATTCTCTTGACGCTCGATTTTAAAAGAATGCTTTTCATTGACATTATATTCGTATTTTGAAAAATTAATTTTCGATTTAACGTTACTCATAAGTATTTGTCACAGTTCATTTATAGTTCAAAATATTCGAAAATTTACCCATTTTGAGTACCGTTTTTTTCTGCTTCAATGAAAGTTTTTGAAATTTCGGAAAGATTTGTGTGTTGTAATTTTTTATGATAAATTATAATAAATTATTTAACAATAAAGTTGTCATTTTTTAACTTTTTACTAGTACTATTTTTTAAAGATTTTTAGATTTATGAAAGAAGGTTTTATGTCTGTGCTGAAACTATCTGGAAACCATTTGCAGTGGGTAAGAGTAATTTAAAAAAATTGTTTATTACCTTATAAACGAATTAATGAACTAAATTTCTTTTCGGGATTAGGAATTTTTAGCTTACTGAAATCAAGAGTTTTAATATAAAATGTAAAATAAATAAAAGTTTTATTACTATTAATTGAAAATAGAAGCTATTGACAATTTTTTAATGAATTTTTATAAACAAATTCACGGTTTGACTACTTTACAACGAATAGGCTCAACTTTTAGGGAATCAACTAAGAATGTATTTTTTTTACAATTTTTAATGACGCTTTGTAAATTTACAAGAATTATTTATTATTTAAACAATTTTCATAAAGAAATTTCGATTGTGGCTATACTTTTTTAATGAATACGCCCAATTTTGCACATAATCAACTAAGAATGTTTTCACAGTGACTCTTCGATATGATATTTTGCAAATTTATATGAGTTTATAATTATTCAAACTATCTTTATAAACAAATTCAGAGTTTGTCTACTTTTTAACAAGTAGAATCAAATTGTTTACTGAATCAACTAAGAAAGTCTTTCCGGTAACTCTTTTTCGATTCTATGCAAATTTAAAAGAATTATTAATTATTTAAACAATTTTCATAAAGAAATTTCGATTGTGGCTATATTTTTTCATCAAATCCGCTCAATTTTTCACGGAATCAACTAAGAATATTTTTCCGGTGACTCTTTGATATACTTTGCAATCTTACAAGAATTTATAATTATTCAAACAATATTCATAAACAAACTCAGGGTTTGGCCATTTTTCAACGAATAGGCTCAATTTGTTCACTAAAATCAACTAAGAATGTGTTTTTGATGACTCTTTTCTGCGATTATTTGCAAATTTACAAGAATTATCAATAACTTAAACAATTTTTATAAACAAATTTAGAGTTTGTCTATTTTCAAACAAACAAGCTCAATTTTCGTTTAAGGAATCGACTATATGTCTTTGCGATTACTTTTCACTCTGATACTTTTCAAATTGAGAACGAGTGTTGATTATTTGAACAATATTTATAAGCAAATAAAGAGTTTGTATATATTTGAACGAGTAGGTTCAAATTTTGTTTACCGAATCGACTAAAAATTTCTTTCCGGTGACTCTTTGCTATGACACTTCATAAATTGACAATAATTATGAATTGTTCGAACAACTAATTTTAATAAAACCCTATTTTTTCTTACACTTTATAACAAAATTCTGGACTTCAATGATCTAAATATTTTCATTCCCGAAAAATAACGTTAGTTAATTAGTCTGGTTATAACATAATACAAAATTCCAAAAAAATTATTTTCAACAAAATTTTTATATAAGGAATAACCTTATAAACAAGAGATAGAGGCACATAGAAAAACAGGGAGTTGAAAGAGATGGTCGAAAAGGCTGAATTGACAAAAATACAGAAAATAATGGAAGTATCTAGATTCTAGATAAACAGAAAAAGGGACAAAATAGATAAAGAAGAGGAGACTAAAAAGGGATCTTTCTTATTTTGAATCTGTGGAATTTAATTTAGTATCAGTAAAATACTTCCAGCTATTTTAATCAATGAATCTTTAATGATGCAAATAGCTGGTAGTGCGTTACAGATTTTGAATTAATTTTTACTGAAAAACAGCGGATTTTCACTGATTCGAATTCAGAGAGACATGTATGAATCTGGATTGACAAAGGGATAGAAAATGATAGACGGGGATAAGCGAATGATATAGAAGTAGGGATTAAAAGGGATAGAGAATGAAATAGATAAAAACAGATATAGCCGAATAGAAAAGAAATGTATAAACAAGTGATAGAAAGATATTCAGGTGGAATGTCGATAGACGAGGGATAGGCTGGAATAAATAAATTTAGAAGTAATCA
>JAUELO010000360.1:312310-324086 GCA_032357855.1 Amphibolips quercusostensackenii
TTGGGTGGTCCAAATTTATACCTGTAAAAATTCGAATTTCGATTTTTTTATCACCCCCCCCCCCAGTTTGTCCAATTAACATGGGGTTTTAAATAAGAAAATTTTGGGTTTGGTAAAAAATAAATAAAAAGAAATACTTTTACAATTCATGCTAATCACGGTATTTTTCAAAAAATTTTCAACATTAATTATTTCTATTATGTGAGAAGTTTTTGGAATTAATAATGCAGTTAATGAATGCTAAGAATAATATTTTTTGTGAAAACATTTTACAATTATTGAAACAATTAATAATCACTTACGCCTTTTCGTGAGAAAGGTGGAGAAAGTTTTAGTTTTTTTCGCATCTCTTAAACTATGTTTATTAAAAATTTTTTTTAGTTACATTATGGATAGTTATTTTTTCAGATCGATTTCACAGAAATAAGAAAATAATGTTTAAATAATTGCAAACTGCGTCAATAATTCCATAAAATAATAAATTTGCATAATATACGGACAAATTTTTAAAAATAATTGTCAAACATCAGAAACAAAAAATATTATTCTTAACATTCGTTAACTGCTTTACTAATTACAGAAAATAATAAATATTCATGATATACAAAGGAAATTTTGTTTAAAATAACGGCCAAATATCCTAGACAAAAAAATATTAATCTTAACATTCGTTAATTGGGCCACTAATTCCAGAAAATAATAACTTTTCACGATTGATAGAGGAAAAATTTTGTTAAAAAAATAAAAATTATTTAAATAATTACCAAATATGTTAAACAAGAAATATTACTCTTGAAATTTATCAACTGTATTATTTAGTCCGAAAATAGTAACTTTTCACGATTTACTGACAAGAAATTACATAATAATTGTTTAACCAATTATAAATCAGTTAAAAACACTCCGAACTTGTCAATTATCGAATAAAAATAATTAATGTCGAAGACATTCAAAAAAATATCGTCTTCAGCATGAATTTCACATAACACTGCTATTTTGCATTTTTTTAGTCATTTTCCGGGCGCAATACGAGGGCTCAGAATTAAAAGTTTCTGGGAGGAAATTACTCTCAGAACATTACTTAAGAAATAACTAAACTTTAATTTACAAAAAGTTAATAAAAAGTACTTCTTTTTCAATTTTTTTGAAAACAAACGCCCGGGAGTACAAAAAATCGAAATTTAAATTTTTGGACCACCCTAGTGTGTAAGCACAGGCACTTTTTCATTACTTTTTTAATACTTTTTTGTTTCGCTCTTTGAGATATAATCACTGGCGATTATAATTGTAATTTCACTCAATACTAAATCAAATTAGTAATTTAACGTAGAGTAAGTGATTGCACTCTTGTCATTAATACTCCGCTCGTGATACACACTTTATGATTAAGCTTGAGAAGACAAACTTGTGGAAGAGTTCGATCTTAGCTTGCGAACAATGAGAAATAACGTCAATGCTTTAAAATCACAAAAGCAGTTGCAGGCTTTGTTTTTTGAAAACTGACTTCAAAAATGACTAAAAGCAAATGATTTTAGTCATTTTTGAGAATAACGTCCTGTTTTAGTATAAAATCTCTGTTATGAAACTTGCTTTTCTTCACTCGTATAAAACATCTAAATCTCCATTCGAAGTTTTACATTTCACGTATTGTCTTATTGACTATCGAATAAGCATAAATATTTTTAGGCATAGATATATTTATGTATTATATATATATTTATATATATTTATGTATTATATATATTTGTATATATATCGCTATTTTATATATAACATATTTCTAATAAAAATTTATTATTGTACAAAATCTATATACCGTTAGGAGTAATTTTTAAACCATATCTATAGCACTTAGCAAGAGTTATTGATGAGGCGCGATCTAATTAACAGTAGAATATGAGATGTGAAATTCGAATGCAGTGAAATCATTGATTAAAGTAGTATTTACATGTAACTTGTACTCGGAGTCTTACGATAATTTTTGTGCTGAAGCTAGCTAAACATCTCAATATGGTATTGCATGATATGCGATTTCCACAATTTATACACAGAAGACCATAAAATACATTTTTTTTACTTACAAAAATGTCTTCAGCGTCGATGTACTTGACACGAAATCAACTTTTATTTTCTATTCCACGTCGATTTGTATCTTGATTTGTTTTACTTAATTGAAAAAAGAGATTATTTTATTGACTTGCATTTCTTATACATATTGACTTTAAATGCACAATTAAAGAACAAGGAATGAGAACAAATTTAACTTTCATGGCAACTACATCATTTTTGGTGGTCTACATGTCTTCAAAAGTCCACCATTGATTGGCAACAATTAACACTATTACAGATCAGACATTTTGAAACACATAGTAGAACAACTAAATCCCTAGACTTCTATTTAATAGATACCCTCAAATAGTAGGATTACTTCTTCAGAATCCCTAAATAGAATTTTTCGTCATCACGACACTTTTATATAATTAAATTACTTTACAAAATACGCTATTGTTATAAGTGAACTTAGAAGAGCACAAAGCTAAGTCATCCTTTAGATAGAACACCTTAGAAACCTTAGAAAATAAATCGCACAAAAGCTTTTTCTTTAAATCTATCAAAGCTTTAAATGAATCTGTAAAATCATCTCACTAACTTCAAAGAATCGCTCCGCGCTTTGAGACAAGAGCGACTTTTTTATACAATAGCTTAAAATATATCTTGAATATCCCTAAATGTGCTGTATAAAATCTATTTACGATCAGGTTTCTTTTCTAAGAAGATCTCTAGGTCTAGAGACCTGTTTAACTGTAGAGCGAAAGTTCTCTGACCGCTCGAGGCTTTCTTTTCTCATATGGGATGAGTCGAAAGCGTGGGTGTCATAGACTGGGACAGAGTTTGAGTGAGAGGCTGTGTCATACTTTGAGACAAAGGCTGATTCAAGGGTTGGATGTGGGTTTGATTTAGATTTTGGGTTTGGTTTAGAGGTTGAGTAAGATTTTGGTTGAGAGGTTGGGTCATAGTTTGGTTTAAGGGTTGATTTTGGGGATGAGTGAGAGTCTGTGTGATAGGCTGATTAAGTGGTTGGGTTAGGGGTGCCATTGCTGGTGTTGTGGGAGTCATGGGAGTCATAGGATTTGGGGGTCCAGTCATTGGAGTAGAGGGCATCGGCTGATGCGTTTGTCTAGGAGGGGAAAGAAGTTCCTGTCTGTCTCTTTCCCGTTCCCTTCCTGGTCTCCACGCTTCCAGCAGAGACTCTACTCTCTCTTCAGTTGGTCCCCATCTGGCTACACCGGCTGCATTTTGCAACCAGACGACCAGAGTCCCGTAGATTCCTCTTATATTGACTTCTCCCCTGAAACGAAAAAATTAAGACCATGTTTCAATGAGATTATATATCAGGGTGACCTAAAAACTTCATTTTTCAAATTCCCTGACTTTTCCCTGACCATTAATATTCAAAGACCGGCATTTTAATCTTGTAAAATTTCAAAATAGAATCTTTTATAGACGGAATAAAACAATTTCAGATTAAACTTTATTTCAACCAAAAAAGATGACTTTTTTACCACAAAATATGAATTATCAATCCAAAAGTACGAATTTTCAATTATCAATTATCAAATTTTCTAATTAAAAACACGAATTTTCAACAAAATATTCGAATTTTAAACCAAATAGTTAAATGTTCTACCTAGATTATGAATTCTGAATAATATGTGTAATATTTGATATTTTAAACAAAAAAGATGACTTTTTGACCGTAAAAGATGAATTTTCAATACAAAAGTACGAATTTTCAACAAAATAGTTGAATTTTCGACCAAAAAAGATGACTTTTTGAGAAACTAGTTAAATTTTCAATAAAAAAAGACGAATTTTCGATTCAAAGGGACGAGATTTTTCATCCAAAAAGACGAGCTTTCAGCATAATAAATGAATTTTTAAACAAATACCTGATTTTTCTAACTACAAAGATTAATTTTCAAACCAAAACGGGTTGCATTTACAACCAAATAGTTGAACTTTAAAGCAAAAGACGAACTTTCAACAAAATAGTTGAACTTTTAAGCATTATCTGATTTAATTTTCAACAAAAAAGATGAGTTTTTAACAAAAATGTAATAATTTATATCTCAACCAAAAAAAAAACTAATTTACAACAAAATAAAGATTTCAACAAAATAGTTGAATTTTCAACCAAAAAATATGAAATTTCTACCAAAAGAGATGAACTATAAAAACGAAAAGACGAATGTTCAACCAAGAAGATTATTTTTCTACGAAAAAAAACGAATTTTATATTAAAAATGATAAATTTTTAACCAAAAATGAAAGTCAAATTTTTAATAATAAAAATTAGGTTTAAAAAAATGAATTTTTAATAATATAATCAAATTTTTAACCCAAAAAATCCATTTTCACGCTGAAGAGACGAATTTTCAAAAAATACACATTTTTCAGTGAAGAAAGTAAAGTTCACTCTAGTTGTTGAACTTTTAAACTAAAAAACAATTTTTCTGTAAAACAGTAGAATTTTCAACAATGAAGTTGATACATTTTCAGTGGAAAAATCAAATGAAGTTTTAACCATGTAGTACAACTTTTACTCAAGTAGTTGAATTTTCAATTTGAAAATATCAAGTTTTAAGAAAATATTTAAACTTTTAGTCAAAAAAAAAGAGAATTTTCAACTAAAATGATGGATCTTCAACTGGAAGAGTTATATTTTTAGTTTTAACAATTTGATTTTCAACAAAATAAAAAAGAATTAATTTTTAACCAAAAACAGTTTCATTTTTACAGTTTAAATTTAAAACAAAAAAGTTGGATTTTCAAAAAAATAGTTAAGTTTTAAATCAAGGTGTTGGATTCTCAACAAAAAATATAATAATTGATATTTTAAGCAACAAAATGAAATTTCTACCAAGAGATGAATTATAAAACCAAAAAAAAAAAAAAACGAGTGTTCAACCAAGAAAATTAATTTTCTACCCAAAAGACGTATTTTAACCAAACAGGGAAAAGGTACATTTTCAGTTAAAAAAA
Source organism: Amphibolips quercusostensackenii (assembly GCA_032357855.1). NCBI lineage: Eukaryota > Metazoa > Arthropoda > Insecta > Hymenoptera > Cynipidae > Amphibolips > Amphibolips quercusostensackenii. The sequence goes on from JAUELO010000360.1 coordinate 317,354, forward strand.
AATAATTTTCAAACAAAGAAATGAATTTCAATAAAATAGTTGAATATTTAACCCAACAGTTCAATTTTAAATTTAGGAAGATGGAATTTCTACCAAAAGAGATGATTTATAAAACCAAAAAGACGAATGTTTAATCAAAAAGATTAGTTTACCACCAAAAAGACGAATATTACATTAAAAAATATCAATTTTTAACCGAAGATGGAAAAGTTAAATTTCCAGTAAAAAAATTAATTTTTAATAAAAAAAAAATTTTCAATAAAATAATTAAATTTTCAACAAATAAAAATGTTTCAATCAAGAAAGAAAAAACTGTTGAATTTTTTACCAATAAAGAGGAGATTTCAAACTAAAAAGATTAGTTTTCTACCAAAAAAAAGACAACTTTTCAACAAAAATAGAAGATATACTTTCAGTTTGAAAATTAATTTTAAACAAAACAAAAAATTAATTAAAAAAAAGATTCAACAGAATAGTCTAATTTTCAACCAATGAAATGAATTACACTTTCAAATAAAATGATTAAACTTCAACTGGAATAGATAAAATTTCAGTTAAAAAAACTATTTTTCCAATGAAACAAAAAATAACGATTTTTAATTAAAATGATGAATCTTCAACGTATAATGCAATAGTAGATATTTTAACCGAAAATGATTCTCATTAAAAAAAAAAAGATTAAATTTAACCAAAAGACGAATTTTCAACAAAATAGTTAAATTTGTTAAAGAAACATCTGAATTTTCTACTTAAAAAAAAGGTTCAATCAAAAAGAGTCGCACTTACAACCAAAAAGTTTTACTTTAAAACAAAATTGTTAAATTAAAAAAATAATGATGAAAATATCAATCAAACCAAAAGCTGTTAACAAAATAAATATATTTTCAAAAAAAAGTAAGGTTTAAATTAGAAAATATGAATCTTCAACCAAACAGTTGCCTTTTTAACCAACAAAGAGGATATATCAAATTAAGATTAGTATTCTATCAAAAAAGAATTAAGTTTTAACGGAAAAGACAAATTTTCAGTGAAAAAAAAATTAATTTTCAACAAAAAAATGAAGTTTCGACAGAATACTTAAATTCCTAACAAAATACTTAAATTTTCAGATTAAAAAATTAAATTTCAATGAAAGAGATGAATATTCAACGAATAATGTGTTAGTAGATATTTCAACCAAAAATGATTTTAATTTTAAATAAAAACAGTTCAATGTAACTACAAAAGACGAATTTTCAGCAAAATAGTTGATTCCTCAAATAAAGAAATTTAATTTTCAACCAAAACAAACATTTTCATCCCAAAAAGATGGAATTCCTACTAAAATAGATGGATTTTTAAAACAGTTGAGTTTACAATAAAAAAAGATGACTTTTTAACCAAATCGTTGAATTTGAAACAAAATAATACAATTTTTAACGGAAAATATAATCGTCATGAGGAAACAGCTGCAAAAAACAAAGAAATAGAAATACAGACCAAATAAATTACTACCAAGAATATTATATCAGGGTGGCCACATATTTCATTGTCAAAATTCCCTAATTTTTCCCTTACCATTTTTAAATTTTCCCTAACGATCACTGTGTAAAATTTTAAACATAGAATCTTTTATAAACAGAATAAACAATTGCAAATAATAAATTTCAAACTTATCCTTGACAGTTATGTAAAGTGCCTCTTATAGAAATTCCCTGACTTTTGCAAAACATTTTTTAAAATCCTTGACTTTCCCTGACATAAGGCCACCCTGTTCAAGTAAGAGTTCCAGTCTTTAAGATACGCACTTTGGCATTATATGTTGAAGCCCATGCCTGTACTCGTGTTCCATTGCTGGGACCACAACCTGTTTGCGTTTGAAGTGACTCCCCTCAAGTTTCAAAAGAGCATTCGGCGCCGGATCTCGCCACTCGGGCAAGAAAACGATGAAGGAGAGAGGTTCTGCCGAATCGGACAAGAGCCTTTCGAAATGATTGACCATGGCCTCCATCAATTCTTCACAATAGGGCGGATTAGCCTGAAAGGATCCGCTCACGGGCCTAAAATCTAGAAATGGTCCCCTTGATCCAAAGTACGAATCCGTATCTGCGAAAGTTGAACAATACTGTCTGAAGTAACAGTTTAGCGGTGAAGCGAAACACTCAAAGGTCACTCCGAAGGATCTCTGAAGACACTCAAAGACAGTGACTGGCAATGCCATTTGTGTCGCGTGGCCCTCGTTGATGCCCAAGTAGGTCTGATACCTCTTCAGCAAGGACCAAACTCGAGGCAGAAACATCTCGAATTTCTTGTCGTCGAAGCAGTTATACCTGTACAAGTGCTCGAGCTTGGTCAAATGCATGTTGTTGATACAAACGGTGTCGCCGTGGAAGCGCAGCATGGTTTGCTCCCTCTCGGGTAGATAGTCGATTTGCGAAAGTCGTGGAGCGGGAAGAGAGAATTGCACCGGATAACACCAAACTTTTCTCTGAGTACTGGCCGGACCACCCAGGGGAATAATGTCCGCAAGGCCATTGTCCTTCAGGATTTGGGTGTTTTTGTCCTTCACTTTTTTCGCGTACTCCGTCGAGAGGTGGTATATCTTTAGACAGATTCCTTCGACGCTGACCTTGACGGTTTCTGTCAGGTGCGGTTGACACTGGCGCCTTAGGTGTGTGAGTCTGTCCTATAATTTGAAATATATTGATAAGACAAACGAAAACTGAAGGATTCAGTGTGTCTACTCAAATCCTGGAAATAAATTCCCTAACAATTACAGGTTTTCACCAGGTATCTCAAGATTTTTCCAGGTACAATTTCTCGTAGTATGGAAACATTAAAGTATTTCGCACTTTTTTAAACAATCTACTCGCAATATGTACACAATTTCGTGAGTTTATTATAAATAATGTATTTTTTCAGTCCTTGTAAATATTTAAATGTGTGAAAATGGTACCATTCATATGTGAAATTAAATAACTGTGTTTTTATTTTTGAAAGTAACTCTATTAAAGGATAAGTGATTTCTTAATAGTACAATCTTTTTGGGATTTAACCAATATGTTTAATTTAGAAATCTTTGACAAATTATATTACAACATATTCTGAAATACACTATCACCATTGAATAATTAAATAAATACTGAAAACATAATTAATCACTTCTTCAATTTGTTCGTCAAGTATTCATAAACTTTCAAGTAAAATCATTGTGGGTACAATATTAAATTCGATTTAAAACGCTTTAAATTTCTAATACTTCGAGTAAAAATACTCCACTTTTAACAAGACAGATAAATTTTAAACCAAATAGTTGAATGTTTAACGGAAAAGATTAATTTTATAATAAAAAAAAAGAATTTCCAACAACAACAAAAAACGTGAACTTTCAATCAAATTGTTGCATCTTAAACTGAAAAAGACCAAATTTCAACAAAAAATGGAATAGTTAGTTTAGTTTAGTTTTCATCTAAAAAGATGAATTTTCAAACAAGATTATTTTTCTACCAAAAGATAAATTTTCCACAAAACATATAAATTTTTAAACAAAAGAAAAAACAAAAACTTTCACCAAAAAATTAAACAGAATGAATTTTTACTTAAAAAGATTAATTTTCAACAGAAAAAAACGAATTTTCAACAAAATACATAACTCAATTTTCAACCAGAGATGACTCTACAACCAAAAAAATGAATTTTTAGCAACAAAGTTTAACATTCAACCAAGTAATTCAATTTTGACAAAAAAAAAAAAAATTCAACTAAAATGATGGATCTCTGACTAGAATAGTTGTAGCTTCAACCAGAAAGATGGATTTTGAAATAAAAAAATTAATTTGTAACCAAAAAAGATGAATTCTGAAAAAATCATGAATTTCCAACAAACTACATAAATTTTCAGATGAAGAAGATACATTTTTAATAAAAATAATGAATCTAACTAAAATAGTTGAATTTTCAACCAAGAAGATTAACTGAAAAAAAAAGAATTTACTCCAACAAAATAGTTCAATTTTCAACTCAAATTATGATTCTTTCAACTGTAACAGTTGAATGTTCAAACAAAAAGATAAATTTGCAACAGAAATTATGATTTTTTAAACAAGGAAGTTAATTTTCTACCTAAAAAACGATTTTTCAACCACAATGCTGAATTTTCAAGTAAAATGATAAATCTTTAACAGAAAATTTAACTGATAAGTTCAATTTTTAACTGTAATAGTTTAGATATGAGAAAAAAAATTTTAACCAGAAATTGAATAAATAAATTTTCAGTTTAAAAAATGAATTTTCAACTAAAATGATGGAATATCCGTCTGGATTATTCAACTTTTTCGTTTGAAAAATTAATTTGCAAAAAAAAAGAAGAATTTTCAACGAAATAGTTTAACTTTCAACCAATTAGTTGAATTTTCAACCAAAACAAGTTTTAATTTTAAATCAAAAACAATTAAGTTCAACCAAAAAAGACTAATGTTCAACAAATGTTAAACTTTCAACTAAGAAAGATTTTTTTAGTCAACAGAAAAAAAATTTTAACTGAACTGTTGAATTTTCCAGCAAAATTATTTATTATCTACCAAAAAGGACGAATTTTCAAATAATTTTCTAATAAAATTGAACGGTTAAATTTTCAGTTGAAAAAGTTATTTTTCAACCACAAAGATGAATTTTCAACTAAAATTATGAATCTTTTAACTAAAATAATTGAATTTCCAAATCAAAAAGATAAATTTTTAACTAAAATTAGGAATTTTTTACCGAATAAAATTAATTTTTAACGTAAAAAAAAAACAAATTTTCAATAAAATAGTTGAAAAGATTAATTTTCTAACAAAAAGTCAAATTTTTAATAAGATACATGAATTTAAAAAAAAAAAAATTTTCAACCAAAAATTAAATAGTTAAATTTTCAATTAAAAAATTAATTTTCAAACAAAGTGGTAAATTTTCAACTAAAATGATGAAATATTCGACTAGATTAGTTAACTTTTCAGTTTAATAAATTTATTTTTAACAATAAAAAAACGCATTTTCAAGAAAATAGTTTAACTTTCAACCATTTGGCTGAATTTTCAATACAAAAAAAAATAAATTGTCACCAAAAAATGTAATATTTGATATTTCAACCAAAAAAGTTTTAATTTTAAATAGAAAATAATTTAATTCAACCTAAAAAGAATAATTTTCAACAAAATACTTGGATCCTTAACTAAAGCAGATTAAATTTTAACCAAATAGTTGCATTTCTATAAAAAAATTTATTTTCTACCAAAAAGGCGAATTTTCGCCATAATAAATAAGTTTTCGAACAAGCACTTACATTTTTAACCGAGGGGGTAATTTTTTACCACTAAACATGAAATTTTAACAAAATAAATGCATTTTTAAACAAAAATTTTTAACAAAAAGTTGAACAGATTCTATTTTTAGTTGAAAAGATTAATTTTCAACAAAAAAATAGAATTTTTAACAAAATAGCTCAATTTTCAACCAAAAAGTTGAATCTTCAACCAAGTAGTTGCGAATTTCGAACCAAATAGATAAATTTTCAACTAAAATTATGAATCTCTGACAAGAATAGTTCAAGCTTCAATCAGAAAGATAAATTTCGAAATGAAAAAATTAATTTTCAACCAAAAAAGATTAATTCTTAACAAAATACATGAATTTCTAACAAATTACATAAATTTTCACCTAAAGAAGATAAATTTTCGACTGAAATGATGAATCTTTAACTGGAATAGTTAAATTTTCTACCAGGAAGAATAATTCTCAACAAAACAAAAACAAAATAGTTCAATTTTCAACAAAAGTGACGAATTTTCAACACAAATTATGATTCTTTTAACTGGAATAGTTGAATTTTTAAGCCAGAAAAATAATTCTCAACCGGAAAAAATTTTTTTTAACAAAATACATGAATTTTCAAATAAAAATATATAAAATTTTCAACCAAAATTAAATAATTAAATTTTCACTTAAAAAATTCAATTTTTAACAAAAGTGATGAATTTTTAACTAAAACGATGGAATATTCAACTGCAGTATTTAACTTTTTAGTTTAAAAAAAAACTAATTTGCAACAAAAAAAAAAGGATTTTTAAGAAAATAGTTTAACTTTCAACCAATTGGTTGAATTTTCAACCAAAAAAACTTTAACTTTCAAATCAAAAATAATTAAATGCAACCAAAGAAGAGGAATGCGCAAAAGGTGTTACATTTTCAACTAAGAGAGATTTTTCAGTCGAGATAACAAAAATTCAACTAACCTGTTGAATTTTCAAGCAAAATGATTTATTTTCTAAAAGAAACGACGATTTTTCAATAATATACATGAATTTTCAACTTAAAAAAATCAATTTTGAACTAAAAATTGAATGATTGAATTTTCACTTTAAAAAAGTTATTTTTCAATAACAGAGATGAATTTTCAACTAAAATTATGAACCTTTTAACTAAAATAGTTAAATTTCCAATCAAAAAGATCAATTTTTAACTAAAATTATGAATTTTCAAATAATAAAATTAATTTTCAACCAATAAAAGGCTATTTTTTAGTGAAATAGTTAAGAAGAGTAATTTTCTATCAAAAAGGTGAACTTTTAACAAGATAGACGAATTTTAAAAAAATTCAATTAAAAATTAAATAGTTAAATTTTCAGTTAAAAAGTTCATTTTTAACGAAATTGACGAATTTTTAACTAAAATGATAAAATATTCGACTGTATTAGTTAACTCTTCAGTTTAAAAA
>JAUELO010000360.1:324186-340805 GCA_032357855.1 Amphibolips quercusostensackenii
TTTTAAAAAAATTCAATTAAAAATTAAATATTTAAATTTTCAGTTAAAAAGTTCATTTTTAACGAAAGTGACGAATTTTTAACTAAAATGATAAAATATTCGACTGGATTAGTTAACTCTTCAGTTTAAAAAATTAACTTTCAACAAAAAAATGAATTTTCAAGAAAATAGTTTAAATTTTAACCAATTAGCTGAATTTTCAACATAAAAAATAAATAAATTCTCAACAAAAAATGTAACATTTGATATTTCAACGAAAAAGTTTTAATTTTAAATAACAAATAATTTAATTCAACCAAGAAAGACGAATTTTCAACAAAATACTTTAATTCTCAATTAAAGTAGATTAAAATTCAACCAAACAGTTGTATTTCTATACAAAAATTTATTTTCTACCAAAAATTCGAATTTTCAACATAATAAAGTAAGTTTCAAACGATTAGTTAAATATTTAACCAAGAGGATTAATTTTCAGTCAACAGAGAAAAAAATTTGAACAAAACTGTTGACTTTTCAATCAAAAAGATTAATTTTCTACCCTAAAGGACGACTTTTTTCAAAAAAGTGCATAAATCTACAACCAAATATTTGAAATTTTCAAATATTTCCAATATGGCCGACTAAAATTGTCAAAAATGTTTAGAACTGGATGGGATTTGTTCATATTTACATTTGCAGGGTCTTTGAAATGAAATCTGATGTTGGATTTAAAAACATGAATGTGGCGGACTTGAATTATTAAAAATATTCGGACCTTGATCAAATTTATGATACGACCCGCCATATTGAGTCCGCGATGTTGAATTTTGAAAATCCATCACCGGATTTCGATTAAGCAATTCCAAAAATATAAGTATCATACACTTGATTAAGATCTGAACATTAGATTTGAAATCAGCGACCCCAAACACATATGTATCATCAATTTCATCAACGTCCGATGTTTTTTAATCATTCATGACCGACATATTGGATCCGCTATTTTGAATTTCAAAAATCCGACATCATATTTGAAGTCAGCGACCCCAAAAACCTAATTATTATCAACTTTATCAAGGTTCAAAATTTTAAAGTAATTTATGCCTGCCATATTAAATCGCCATTTTTAATTTTGAAAATAACATCAGATTTAAATTTAGCGACCCCAAAAACATCATTATCACCAATTTTATCACGGTCGAAACATTTTTAATGATTTGTGCCCGCCATATTGGATCCGCTATTTTGAATTTTGGAAATCCAACATCAGATTTGAACTCAGCAACCCCAAAAACCCTAATATACCTAAGCAAAATCAAATCGGATCACGTTAAATAATTTTCTTTTGAGATGCCCACATATGTGTCATGATGCGAAAGTGGCGCAACTTTTTTTTGCCCACTTATGTGTCACTGACAGTAAAGGGGTTAAGAAGAAGTCAACTTACTTGGAAGTCGTCGAAGTTTGCCCCGACTGTCCTCCTCAGCCACTGAAAAGTGTCCTCGGCATTCCACTTGACAACCTTTCTACTCTCGGAAGACGCGGCTCTCGACTCGATCATCTTCTTCGCGGCTTCTGCATATCGGGAAAGTTGTTTTCTCGCATCACCGGTGAACTTGGGTCGCACGAGTTTAATGGGGATGTCGTTCATTATCTCGCGATACATGGACATCGAGATCTCGGGAAAACACTGACTTGGTAAGAGTGGATCAGAACCACAGTCTATCACTTTTCGCTCCATCAGCCATCGATTGAAGGAGTCCTTTGGTGCATCTATCGACTCGCGGGTGTGACAGAGTTCTTGGTAGCATTGGCGCAGTTTCGCGAGAAGGCCACAACGCAAAGCTTCTGCGTCAGGATGCACGTGGGGCAGATTTGAAGGAGCTCTCTCGTAGATGATCACATTCGTGGGAATCTCCAAGTCCCATGGACCACTGCAATGCAAGAGGTCATTGAGAATGTTGAACAAATTAAATAACAGGGTTGCTACAAAACCCAAATTTCAAAATTACCTTATCAATGTTTCATTTTCCCTGACCGTTCTGAATTTTTCTTAGATATAAAAAAAATCTTACACGTAGAAAATCAATAACGTTTACGCAAAAAAAGGTTTTGTTTCGGGATGTGTTTTTAAAGATTTTCGGCGATAAAAGACACACAGAATTTTATAAGTGGTCATCAAAATTGTTTGATTTTGAAGCCAAAAAACAAATTTTCTACAATAAAGTTGAAATCTGTGGACAGAAATATGACTTTTTTACCAAAAAATTTGAATTGTCAACCATAAAAAAAGCAAAATAACAAACAAAAAATACAAGAACAAAACAAGTCAAAGTAAATAAACTTTCAACTATAAAAGATACATTTTAATCAACCAGAAAGACGAAGTTTCAACTTATGATATTACGTTTCTGCTATAAAAGACGAATTTTCAGCAAAATACATAAACTTTCAACCAAATAGTGTAATTTTCGACTATGAAAAAAAATATTTTCTACAGAAAATAGAATAGTTAATTTTTCAGTTAAAAACATTAAGCTTCAATGAAAAAAGAAAACAAATTTTCAACAAAATAGTACAATTTTGACTAAAAATATCAACTTTCAACCATTAAGATAAATTTTTGCTACAAGAAAGATGAATATTTAACAAAATACGAGTAGCCTATTATCAACCAAATAATTCCTTTTTTTTTAAACAAAAAATGTAGATTTTTAACCAACCACGTAACAGTTAATTTTCACTTAGAAAAAAAAACTAAATTTCAATGAAACAGTTAAATTTGTAACCAAAGAAATGATCAATTTTCACCCAAAAAGATTAAGTTCCAACTAGTGAGATTGATTGCTCTTTTACTAAATTAGACGAATTTTCAACAAAATACATGAATTTTCAAGTAAACAAGATAAATTTTCAAGTAAACAAGATAAATTTTCAACGAAAACGATGAAGTTAAAACTAATGAAATTATTTTTCAATTTAAAATGACGAATTTTCAACTAAAAAATATATACTTTCAACAACCAAAAAGACGAAGTTTCAACTAATGAGATTACTTTTCTGCTAGAAAAGACGAATTTTCAACAAAATACATGAATTCTCAACCAAATAGTGTAATTTTCAACTGAAGAAGATAAATTTTCAACTTTAAAGCGAATAGTTGAACTATAAGTTTAAAAAGTTCAGTTCCAATGAAAAAATGAATTTTTAACAAAATAGTAACATTTTGAATAAAAAATATCAATTTTCAACCGTGAACAATAATTTTTTACTAAAAAGGATGACTTTTTAACAGAAGACATGGATTTTCAACCAAATCGTTAAATTTTGAACAAAGAAACATGGACATTCAACAAAAAATTGGGATATTTCAATTTTCAGTTAGAAAAACGAATTGTTAAAAAATAGTTAAATTTTCAACCGAAGAAATGAATTTTCACTCAAAAAGATTAAGTTTCAATCAATGAGATTGCCTTTCAACTAAAAAGACGAATTTTCAACTAAAAAAGGTAAACTTTCAACATAAATTAGAATAATTACACTTTTAGTAAAATTAATTAATTCTCAACGACTAAGAATGAATTTACAACCAGAGGAATTATTTTTCAACAAAAGAGATGAATTTTTCACCAAGAAGATTAACATTCAACCACAAAGTCAAATTTTCAACAAAATACATAAATTCTCAACCAAATAGTGTACTTTTCAACTAAAAAGGGTAAATTTTTAACTTTAAAGAAAATAGTTGAATTATAAGTTTAAAGAATTAAGTTCCAATAAAAAGAACTAATTTTTACCAAAATAGTAACATTTTGAACCAAAAATATACAGTGTCAATCATAAAAATTAATTTTCTACTATAAGGATGAATTTTTAACAAAATACTTGAATCCTGAGTCAAATAGTTGAATTTTCAACCGAACATGAAATAGTTGAATTTTCGATTAGAAAAATTAAGTTTCGACTGAAAAAAAAAGATTTTTCAACTAAATAGTTACATTTTCAACCAAGATAGATTTTCAAGTGATAACGAAAGAACATTTTATTCAAAATGTTGAATTTTCATTCCAAAAATACAAATTTTCGAGAAAACTGTTGAATTTTTAAACAGAAAATATGAATTTTCAAGCAAATAGTTGAATTTCCAACCCGAAAAGACAAATTTTCAACAAAACAGTTGAATTTTGAACCAAAAATAATAAGCTTTTAATGAAATTGTTGAATGTTCAACAAAGCAATAAAATTTTCAACAATATAATAAAACTCTTTCCTAATTATAATTTCATTAAGGTGCCACGATTATTTAATGATATGTATGTTCATTCTCTACGTTTATACGATGTCCCAGGCCCGTTTTAAGTTCCCCGACTTTCTAAAATTCCGTGACCTGTAGCAACCCTAAATAAGTAATGTATTTGACTTTTAAACTCACGCCAAGATAAACTTTTTAACAGCTTGTATTGCATTTCCATCTTCGGAGGCTCGGCGTTTAAGAGGCCCTCCCGGTGTACCTGGAGGCATTTGTCCATTTCCTGGCACCGATGGCACTGAGGGAACCCCGCAAATTCCCAGTGGATCGGTGATTGGATCAAACTAAAAGAAATTTCATTTATATGATCTATACAACAAAGTTCCGTATGCCATTAAATATGTAGTAACAATACTTCCAAACATGTGGTTCGAACAAATTGGAAATCAATTCACAACATAGTTATTTGTAACTTTAATGAACTAACCTGAGGTTTCAACGACGGCATCACCCACAATGACTCTCCGGTCAATTTATTCCAGAAATAAGGCCGGTTTTCTCGCTTACTCCAAAACTTTTTCCAACCTTGTTGTTGAAGTTCGATGGAAAGTTCCGGCTCTGCGAAAGCATTTGACATTGGAGACTGTGAAAGAGAAATAATATTGACATTAGATTTTCATATAATTATGACAAGTTCAATTCAATCTTAATAACAGGAATCGCAGCGGTACAATGTTTCAATTTTAGGTAAAAAAGGGATTTAAAAAAAAGGGATTTAAAAAAAAGGGGATTAAAAAGCGATTACATTTATCATCAGTAACTCTTTATATCAGGTGGGTATCTCGTGAATATTGAGCCAAACAAGTGCCCTCTAACAGTAGCGTCTTTTCTTTAGCAAGTTTTCTAGACATTTTGCGTTTAAATTTTTTTTTATCTAGCTTTGAAAAATCTGTTGAACACCAGCACTTTCTACGGATAAAAATACATAAGAAAATGATTCAAGATCTTTTGGTTAACAATTATATTGTTTGGTCATTCTTTTTTTTGAAAAGTCGTCTTTTTGCCTGGAAAATTCAACAATTATTGTTGAAATTTTTCGAAAATTGTTTGATTAAAATATAAACTATTACATTTAACGTAGAAATTTTAATTTTTTGCCAAAAAAACAACGAATTTGTTAAAATTTTATCCTTTTTGGTTGCAAATCGACCGTTTTGTAGGAAATTCGTCTTTCCGGAACGAACATTCATTTTTTTGTTTGACGATTTATCATTTTAGTTGAAAATTTATCTCTTTGGTTGAAACTGTAACTATTTTGTTGAATATTCGTCTTTTTGTATTGAAAATTCAACTATTATCGTAAAAAGGCAAACTATTTGGTTGAAAATTAATATTTTCGGGGTGGGAATTCAACATTTTTGTACAAAATTTGTCTTCGTCTTGAAATTTCAACTTTTTGATATGTTTTTTTTCTTTCTTGACTGTAAAATCTTTTTTTCTTTCTCGACTGGAAAATCTTATTTGATTAAAAAATCAACTATTTTGTTGAAAATTTGGCTTATTTGCTTAAAAAATTCTTTTTTGTGTTTGATTATTCATAATTTTTGTTAAAAATTCATCTCTTTGGTTAAAAATTCAACTCCTTAGTTGAAAATTGAACTACATTCTTAAAATTTCGCTTTTCTTTGGGTAATAATTAATTTTTTGACTAAAAATTGAACTATTTTATTGAAAAATTAACTGACTGATTAAAAATACACCCGTTTTTGAGAAAATTCGTTTCCTTTATCGAAGTGTTAAGTCGTCCCGAAATTCAGGATAAGTAGTCAAATATTTTTCATAAACTTGACTAGTCGTCTAGAATTTTTGAGATGACTAGTCCATCCCCTTTTCCAACTCCACAAATTTTTCGGGACGGCTGCAGCTTTTCTTTACTGAAAGTAAATTTATCTTTCCTGATAGAAAATTAATCTTCTTGGTTGAAAATTTAACTATTTGGTTAAAAATATATTTATTTTGTGTGAATTCATCTTTTTCCATAGAAAATTAATCTTCTGTGCTGAAAATTCATCTTTTTTGGTTGAGAATTTAACTATTTAGTGAAAAAATCAACGGTTTGGATGTCAATTAATCAGTTTTGGTTGAGAATTTAACTATTTTGTCGAAACTATGTTTATTTGCTAAAAATTCAAGTATTTTGTTAAAAAATCTATTTTGGTTAAAAATGCAACTTCGTGGTTTTTTGGATCAAAATCTTTTTTTTTTTTAATTAAAAATTCAACAACTTAGTAGAGAATTCAACTATCTAATTTAAACTGTTATGTAGAAAATTCTTTTTTTTTTATTAAAAACTAATTCTCTTAAATGAAATTTAACCACTCCATTTTTGTCAAAAATTGATATTTTTAGTTTAAAAATTCAACTTTTAGTTTAAAAATATATTTATTTTATTGAAAATTCATTTTTTTTTGTAGAAAATTAATCTTCTGTGTTGAAAAATCATCTTTTTAGCTGAAACTTTAACTATTTTGTGAAAAATGCAACTGTTTGGTTGTCAAGTAATCTGTTTTGGGTTTCGACCAAGTAGTTGAATTTAAAACAAAAATATTAATTTTCAACTAAAATGAAGAATCTTTAACTAAAATAGTTAAATTTACAATCAAAAAGATTAATTTTCTAACAAAAAAAAGAAGATATTCAACAAAATGCATGAATTTTTAACAAAATACATTGATTTTCAACTAAAAAGACAAATATTTACCCAAAAAGCTGAATTTTAAACTAAAAAAGATACATTTTCAATAAAAAATGAAACAGTTAAATTATCAGTTAAAAAATTAATTTTACACACAAAAAATTAAACCAAAGTGATAAACTTTCAAATCAAAATGACGACCTTCAACTGGAATAGATGAATTACAAAGAAAAAAGATGAATTTTTAAGAAAAGAGTTTAAGTTTCAACCAAGTTTTTTTATTTTCAAACAAAATGATGAATTTTCGACTAAAATTATATCTATTCAACAGGTAAACTTGAATTTTCAACAGAAAAGATGATTTTTTAAGAAAATACATGGATTTTCAACTAAAAAGGACAACTTTTTCAACCAAATAGTTGAATTTTCAACAAAAAATAGAAAGGTTGAAATTTTAGTTGAAAAAAAAATAATTTTCAACAAAAGGCATCAATTTTCCACTAAAATAATGCATGTTTAAATAAAACAGTTAAATTTTCAATCAACAAGATAAATTTTTAACTAAAATGATGAATCTTTAACTGGAATATTTAAATTATCAACTAAAAAGATTAATTGCTACGAAAAAACGAAATCTTTAACGAAATACATGAATTTTCAACTAAAGAAGATAAATTGTTAAACAAACATTGAATAATTAAATTTTCAATTAAAAAAATTAATTTTCAACCAAAAAGATGAATTTGCAACTGAAATGACGGAATATTCAATTGGAATAGTTACATTTTCAGTAAAAAAAAATTAACAAAAATAGTTACATTTTTAATCAAAGTGATAAATTTTCAATTAAAATGACGAATCTTCAACTGGTATAGTTGAATTTTAAATAACAACGATGAATTTTTAACCTAAGATTAATTTCCAACCAAAAACTAAATAGTAACATTATCAGCTAAAAAATTTAATACTCAAAAACAACAAGTTTCCATTTTTTATTAAATGATGGACTATTAAACGGGATTAATTAAATTTTTAGTTAAAAAAATTAATTTTTTATTAAAAAACAACAAACCTTCAACCAAATAGTCAAATTTTAACTGGAATAGTTGAATTTTCCGTAAAAAAATTAATTTTCAGCCAAGAAAAAAACGAATTTTCAAGCAAATAACTCATTTTTTAACCAAAAATATAAATTTCATTTAGAAATTATGAAGCTTCAACCAAAAAGATTGATTCGAAACAAAATAATCTTACATTCAACCAAGTAATTAAATTTTTATTACGAAAAATACGAATTCTAGATAAAAAATGCAGTAAATGATATTGCAACCAAAAAAGACGAATTTTCAACACGAGTTGAATTTTTTAACTGAACAGAATAATTTTCTACCAAAAAGAACGATTTTTTAACAAAATATATAAATTTTCAACCAGATACTTGAATTTTCAACTAAAAAAGATCAATTTTCAAACAAAAAATGAATAGCCATTTTTTTCAGTGAAAAAAATTAATTCAAAACAAAAAACTAATATTCAACGTAATATAGTTAAATACAGTTTTATAAAGTTACTTTTACAAATGACGAATCATTGTTCTTAAATTTGATCATAAAATTAAAAAATTTAAGCATGCTCTCGAAAAAATTCATTGACTTCAAAAAAAATTCCCTGACTGGAATAGTTGAATTTTCAACCAAAACGTTAATTTTCCACAAAAAAAAGACAATTTTCAACCAAACAGTTGAATTTTGAACTAAAAAAGATCAACTTTCAAACAAAAATGGAATAGTTGAATTTTCAGTTAAAAAAATTAATTTTCCACCAAACTGGTGAATCTTCAACTGGAGTAGCTGAATTTTAAACAAAAAAGATGAACTTTTAACTAAAATGATTAATCTTTAACTGAAGTAGTTAAATTTTCAACAGTAACGAATTAATTTTTTACAAAAAAATACGATTTTCAACAAAATAAATAAATTTCCGACCAAAAAGTTGAATTCTCAACAAAAAAGACCAATTTTCAACCAAATAGTTAAATGTTGGACTAAAAAAAATCAATTTTCAAACGAAAATGGATTAGTTAAATTTTCAGTTGAAAAAATTAATTTTCCGCCCAGCTGATGAATCTTCAACTGGAATAGTTGAATTTTAAATAAAAAAGATTAATTTTCAACTAAAATGATCCATCTTTAACTAGAATAGTTGATTTTTCAAAAAAAAAAAATATTAATTTTCTAAGAAAAATGACATTTTCCGAGAAAATAAATTAATCTCCAACAAAATAGTTGAAATTTCAACTAAAAAAGATCAATTTTCAACCACATAGTTGAATTTTTGGTTGAAAAAATTAATTTTTCACCGAACTGATAAATTTCCAACTGAAATAATCAATCTTTAACTGAAGTAGGTCAATTTTCAATCAAAAAGATTAATTTTCTAACAGAAAAAACATTTCTCAAGAAAATAAATGAATTTCCAACGAAATAATTAAATTATCAACTAAAAAATAATTAATTTTGAACCATATATTGGATTTTCAACCAAAAGGTTAATTTTCCACCAAAAAGAGAATTTTCAACCAAATAAATCAATTTTCAAAAATAGATATATTTTCAACTAAAAAAGAAAAAACGTTTTCAACCAAATAGTTGAATTTTAAACAAAAAAGGTGAATTTTCAACTAAAATGGAGAATCTTCAACTAAAATAGTTGAATTTTCAACTAAAAAAGATCAATTTTCAACCAAATAGTTGAATTTTTAGTTGAAAAATTAATTTTCCACCAAACTGATAACTTTTTAATTGAAATGATCAATCTTTAACTAAACAGGTCAACTTTCAATGAAAAAGATTAATTTTTTAACAAAATATACATTTCTCAAGGAAATAAATGAATTTTCAACAAAATAATTGAATTCTCAACTAAAAAAAGATAAAATTTTAACCATGTATTGAATTTTCAACGAAAGGTTAATTTTCCACCAAAAAGATAATTTCCAACCAAATAAATAAATTTTTAACAAAATAGTTATATTTTCAACTAAAAAAGACAAATTTTCAACCAAATAGTTGAATTTCAAACAAAAAAGACGAATTTTCAACTGAAATGAAGAATCTTCAACTGAAACAGTTGAATTTGTAACTAAAAAGACCAATTTTAAACCAAATAGTTGAATTTGTAGTTGAAAAAATTTATTTTTTCACCAAGCTGTTAAGTTTTCAACTAAAATGATCAATCTTCAACTGAAGTAGGTGAATTTAAACCAAATAGATTAATTTTCTAACAAAAAATACATTTTTCAAGAAAATAAATGAATTTTCAACGAAACAGTGGAATTTTCAACTAAAAAAGACAAATTTTCAAGCATATATTGAATTTTCAACCAAAAGATCAATTTTCCGCCAGAAAGACGATTTTCAAACAAATAAATAAATTTTTAACTAAAAGACAATTTTTCAACCAAATAGTTGAATTTTAAACAAAGATATGAATTTTCATCTAAAATGAATATTTAACTGAAATACTTTAATTTTTAACTAAGAAAGACAAATTTTCAGTTAAGTAGTTGAATTTAGAACTAAAAAAGATCAATTTTCAACCAGAAATAGAATAGTTAAATATTCAGTACAAAAAATTAATTTTCCACAAAACTTATGAATTTTCAATCAAAAATGGAAGTTAAATTTTCAGTTAAAAAATCTAATTTTCCACCAAATTGATGAATTTTAAATTGAACAAAATAAAAAACTAGAAAAAATTTTAAACTAAACAAAAAAGACCAATTTTCAACTAAAATGATGAATCTGTAACTGGAATAGTTAAATTTTTAAACAAAAAGATGTAATTTTAACAAAAATTAATTTCAACAAAAAGAGGAATTTTCAGCAAAATACATGAATTTTCAAATTAAAAAAATTAATTTTCAATCAAAAATTAAATAGTCAAATTACCATATAAAAACATTAATTTTGAACCAAAGAGACGAACTTTTATCTAAAATGATGGAATATTCAATTGGAATGACATTTTCAGTTAAAAATAATAATAATTTTCAACAAAAAATACTAATATTTAAAAAATAGTTACATTTTTAAACAAAGTTATACATTTTCAATTAAAATCTTTAACTAAAATGATTGAATTTTCGAACAAAAACATAATGTTGAA
The DNA here is from genome assembly GCA_032357855.1 of Amphibolips quercusostensackenii. NCBI lineage: Eukaryota > Metazoa > Arthropoda > Insecta > Hymenoptera > Cynipidae > Amphibolips > Amphibolips quercusostensackenii. Next base: position 335,277 of record JAUELO010000360.1, read on the forward strand.
ACAGGAAAATTAATTTGTACCAGAAAATACGAATTTTCATCCAAAAAAGATAAACTGTGAATAAAAAATTGAATAATTCAATTTTCAGGTAAAAAAATTACTGTTCAAACAAAGAGATGAATTTCCAACTAAAATGATGGAATATTTAACTGGAATAGTACAGCAGGGTGTCTACTAAATTTTCCCCAAGAAATCCCCCGACAATTTCCGTATTTTTCCCGCTTATAAATAAAAGATACGGTCCCTCTTACAACAGAAAGATACACACAAATGCATATAAAATCAAGGACAATTCCCGGATTTTTGCCATTCCAAGACGATACCTGGATTTCCTTGAATTCCCGCATAGTAGACACCCTATTGAGTCTTGAATTTCTCCTTATGAATCATCATGAATATTGAATCGAAACCATGTAAATAAAGGGTGAAAAGGAAAAAATTCAGTCAAGATTCTCGATTTTAGCTGCTTTTCTTCAAATTTAAGGTGCAAATAATGGGGGAAGTGAAAATGGGATAAACGGCGATCCCTGTGATAAGATTCTCAAACTTACCTGTGCAACAAGGGGAGGTTGTTGTTGTAATTGCGTAAGGACAGAACAATGCTCGACATGTTGAGGGGGTGAAAGAATCGGAGCTTGCAGCTTAACGGGTGTAGGAACTATAACTTGTGTAACGTGAGGATTCGGCTCTTGTTGCAGAGGTGGATGTTGATGTTGAAGATGATGATGGTGCATCGACGGCAAAGGCTGCACAGATTGTGAAGTCAGTGCTTCCCAAGCTGAAGTGCTTGCCATATCCTGCTTTCCACCGCTTACTTCGTTCATTGTAAGCGCTTTGTTATAAACAATGACGTAGCCTCACTGCAAATTCATAAACTCAATTTATTAATTGACAATAATAACCGACAAGTGTTCGCAGCTAATATATTCTGTTCGCATCTGATATATTCTTTTCCCAGCATGAAATTGGTTCGCAGAGATGCTTTTGTTTTTTTATTCCTGGTTTTTAAAGTTTGTTCGCTTTGTTAATTAAAGTTTAGAAACACATATTTGTGAAATGAAATCGTATTCAATTGATAATATATATGAAATTCTTTGGGATAAATTTTAGTTCTTCGAAAATGTACAACAAAATGAAATTAAGAATTGGTAAATAATATTCTGAAATAAAAAGAAGCCTTTAGCCTTTTTGACTGATGTTAATTTTAGTGGTTTCAGTAAGAATAATGAAATTCCTCAAAACTATTAGAATAAAAAAATTTTTTTAAGCATGAGCGCAGTCTTTAACCTCCTTCGTTTATACATAAAAAAGTCAGAATTATTCCAACTGCTATAAAAGTTATATGACTTTCCCATTTTTGAATATTTTAAAACTGCAAATTGAAAAATTTTATACCTTACTTAATCAGCTTTTAGCTTGAAACATTCTATTTAAAACAGAATAATTTTATATCGAAATACTAAAAATGGTCCGGTTTCATTTTTAAATAGTTCAAAACTGTATCGTTTGAAAAAAATTGTATTTTATAGTTGAGAAGATCATTAAAACTAATGCTCAGTTAAATAATTAATTTTAACCTGTAATGTACACAATGTTATAGTTTTTAAAAAACATTAACACACTATTGTAAGCTTTCAATATTTTAAACTAAAAGCCTGTATAAATAAATTTGTTTATGTTAATTTTGATGAAAAATTAACCCCAAAAATGTAAAAATCGCGGCAAATAACTTTCAAATTTAATCTGTTAAAACTTGTAGAATATAAAATTGAAAGCATGCTTTTTTTCTTGAATAAGCATTTCAAATTAAATAATTTTAAAGGAAATACGTAAAATTGTATACAATCAAAGAATTGGAAGCTGAAAATTAATTAATTTTACAACCTAATTGTGGACCATTTTTAAATTTAAAATGCTTAAATTAGAAATTTTTCATTTAAATTTCTGAAAATCATGGTGATTTAGTCTTTAAAATTTTTAATTCAGATCTTTTAAAATAAAAGAATCAAAAATTTTAAAAAGTATTTATAACTGAATATTTCTAAATCAGCTTTCCAAATTTCCAAGGACCTTTCTACTACTTGGTTGCACGTTAAACGACTTAGTTAAAAATTAATTTTTTTGGTTGAAAATGCATTTCTTTGGTTCAAAAATATTTCTTTTTTAATTAACATTTTAAACTTATGATTGAACTATTCTAGCTTTTTGGTTGAAAATTAATCTTTTTGGTAAAAATTCAACAACTTGGTAGAAATTTGAACAACTCTGTTGAAAATTCATGTTTTGGTAAAAGCTTCATCATTTTAGTGTAATATTTATCTCTTTAGTTGCATTCTGAATAATATTGTTGAAAATTAATTTTTTAAGCTGCAAATTTAACTATTCCACTTTTGGCTCTACTTCGTTGAAACCCCGTATTTTTTGATAAAAAATTAATCTTTTTGGATGAAAATTCAACAGTTAAATTTTCCACAAAATTCAACAAAGGAATTTTTAACAGACAAATTTTCTACAAAATTCAACAGTTGAATTTTCAATAGACGAATTTTCTACAAAATTCAACAGTTGAATTTTCAATAGACGAATTTTCTACAAAATTCAACGGTTGCACTTTCAACTATACTATGCATTTAAAAATGAAAATTATTCTATTTCAGAAATTAAAAGTTGACCGTATTCAAATTTGGAACGTTTAAAACTGAAATTTAAAAAATGTTGTATTGCTGAAAAATGGTACAATATCATTTATAGCTTTTAAAATTAAAAATTCAAATTTTTTAAATCTTAAAAATTAGCTTTCCAATTCATAATAAGTGATAAAATGCATGTTACAAAAAGTAATTGAAAAGGTTATATAAACAAAAAGAACAGGAATAAATAATTTATAAAATCGATATAACCTTGCAAGTGTCTTCAATATTTCCAGGCCTCGGACTCACTTCCGAAGTCAAAAATAGTGCAAAAAGTGTAGCAAATTTGAAAAAATAGTGTTATAAAATTTTGAATGTTTTAAAGTTATTCTTATTTATTTATCCATTTTTTCAGTTAAATGACAACTGAACTAATGGAACCCAATGAGAAAATCGAACATTTTTTGGTTAAAGACTCATTTTTTTCGATTGAATTGTCTACTATTAAATTTGTTGTTAAAAATTTCATTATTTGGTTAAAAATGGAATTATTTTGTTGAAAAATCGACAATATAGTTAAAAAGTCATATCAACTGTATTGTTGAAAATTGGTATATTTTGTTTGAAATTCATCTCTTTCTGTAGTAATTTTATCGATTTTAATTAAAAATGATTCTAGCTGATTAAAAATTAATATGTTTCAGCTGAAAATTAGCTTTTTTGTTAAAAATTCAACTGTTTTGTAGAAAATTCGTATTTTCGGCTACAAAGATCAACAATTTGGTTGAAAATTAACGCCCTTTGTTCAAAATTTGTCTGTCCTGGTACAAAATCAATTTTTTGGTCAAAAATGTAACGGTATTTTTTCATTTCTTATTACAATCTTTTTTTGTTGAAATATCAACTTTTAAAATTTTCGTTGAAAATTCATATTTTTAGGTTGAAGTCAACTACATGGTTGAAAGTTGAACTACTTTCTTAAAAGTTATTTTTTTTGTTTAAAAATTCGTTTTTTTGTTAATTAATTTTTTCAACTGAAAATTTAACTGTTTTGTAGAAAATTTGTTTATTTAAATTGAAAATTGATTCTCTTAATTGAAAATTAAACTATTCCACTTTTATTCAAAATTGAAATTATTTAGTTTGAAAATTCAACTAATTTGATTTACAAATTTTTAGAAACGAAATTAATATAAAATAAACTTTAATCAAATACAATTTAAATTAACATCACATACATTGTTTAAATTATTTAGTTAAAAATTTATGTGAATTGTCGAAAAATTCTATTTTTTTAGAAAATTAAACTTCTTGGTTGAAAATTCAACTGTTTGGTCAAAAATGTATATTTTTTGTTTAAAAATTCGTCTTTTCTGGTAAAAAATTATTCTTCCTGGTTGGAAACTCAACTAGTTGATTAAAAATTTATGTATTTTGGAAAATTCGTCTTTGGTAAAAAAAACAACAGTTTTTTTTGATAAAGATGCAACTGTTTTTTTTTTAAATTAAAATATTATAATTTAAGTTTAAAGTTAACCTAATTTCTAAAAAGTTTTTTTTTATTTAAAGATTCATACTTATAGTTTATATTTTTCTGTTTTGTTAAAAATTAATTTTTTCAACTGAAAATTTAACTATTTTTTTTTTAATTCAACTGATTGGTTGTAAATTAACTTTCTCATTCAAAACTTTTTTCTGATATAAAATTAATCTTCTTGGTTTAGAATTTAATTATTTGGTTGAAAATTCAATTATTTTGTAAAAAACACAGTTTTTTGGTTCAAAATGCAACTGTTTGATTGAAAATTCGTCTTTTTGGCTTGAAAATTCACCAACTCGATTGCATTTTTTTTTTCTTGACTAACAAATTTTTATTTGATTATAAATCCAACTAGGTTGTTGAACATTCTTTTTTTTTGTTTTAAAATTTATCTGTTTCTGTGAAAATTTCATTATTTTTGGTTATAAACGCAACTGTCTGGTTAAAAATTAATCTCCTTTGATAAAAAATTAACTTTTTTTGTTGAAAATTCACATTTTTTAGGTTGAAAATTCAACCATTTGATGGAAAATTGAACTATTTTCTTGAATATTTTTGCATTTTGTTGAGAATTCGTATTTGTTGGGTTAATTCATCAGATTTTTATTTTTAATTAAAATCTTTTTGTAATGAAATCCTATCAAATCTCTATGGGTTGAAAATTCAACTTCTTGGTAGAAAGTTTGACTACTTTCTTAAAAACTTACTTTCTTGGTTAAAGATTCATAATTTTAGTTGAAAATTGGACTTTTTCTGGTTACTGAAAATTAACTGTTTAACTGAAAATTTAACTATTTTGTTGAAAATTTAACTGATTAGTTGTGAATTAACTTTTTTGTTAAAAATTCATATTCTCTGGTTAAAAATTCAACTATTTGGTATAAAATGAAACTTTTTTGTAGAAAATTCGTTATTTTTTAAAAATTAATCTTTATGGTTGAAAATTTAACTATTTGGATAAAAATGTACGTAATTTCTTCAAAATTCGTCTTCTGTAGTAGAAAATTAATCTTATTGTTTGGAAATTTAACTATACGGTTGAAAATTTGTCATTTGTTGAAAATTCATCTCTTTGTTAAAAAATTAATCCTCTTGGTTGAAAATTCGTCTTTTTTATATAAAAATTCATCTCTTCTGGTGGAAAGTTCATCATTTGTTTTATTCAAAATGTAATAGTTTGGTTGAAAATTTATCTGCGTTGGTTTGAATATTTAACTATTTGGTTGGAAATTCGTCTTTTTTGGTTCAATTCAAGTATTTTTGATTTAAAATGAAATTTATTTTTGGTTAAAATATCAACTATTGGATTTTTTGTTCAGAATTAATATTTTTTGTTGAAAATTGAACTACTTAGTTGAA
>JAUELO010000360.1:347434-358901 GCA_032357855.1 Amphibolips quercusostensackenii
GTTTATTATTGTGGGAGAAAAGTCGGGGGAACCTAACACTGCTAAAATCGAGAGTTTTCTAAGTATCACATGCCCTTGATCCAAAACAGGACTCCATGAAAAGCAGCCCTATGCATCGCCCCCACTTTTCTGGTTTTCTTAGCGTCCGCATGGTCCAAAATTGTGAAAAAAAATAATTTGGAACATTTTAAGTGATTTCTACAATTTTACCAGGATTTGATCAAAGTTTTCGAAGAAATTAAAATCATTGAAGAAAATAAATAAAATTTTAAAAGAATTTAATAAATGATTAAAAGTTTTAAAATATCCCAAATAATTTAAAACAAAATGTAGATGTTTAACATTTTGGAATAAAATTTTCAATCTATTTAAGGATATCGTGGATTTATATATTTTTATAAATCTTTGAATTGTACAATTCATAAAAGTTAAACAATTATTTATTTAGCGTTTAAATTTTAAAATGTTAAAGATTAATTTTAAACTTTTCAATTGTGATAATTATTATTAAAAAACAACAGAAATTATAATAGAACATAAACTTTTAAATTTCCGAATGTTGTGATCCAAATGTTTTATTTTACCACCACTCAGCTGCATGCTTCTGTGGCAATTTTAGAATTAATAATTACTGTTACACTTATTATTACTAAAAAAAATATTTCCGGTCAAAAATTTGGTAACAGCTTCAACTTTTTAAAAATTTTATGCCGTTCACCCATGCATTGCAATGCAAAAGTCAGCCGTCCTGCTCGTAGCGCCAACTGTCGGATTAGTTTACTGGTCCGGATGCTAAGAAAATCTACTACTGTATACACCCACACAGTCGATACACTGCACTGGGGAAAAGGCACCCCCATTGCTAGACCCACGGCATGCAGTCATCTTGGATTTCTCCCACTCAACCTAAAACACCTAATTAGTCCAGAGAGGACCGCGTGATTTAAAATAAAGAACTAAAACTTTTCTGAATGGCTTAATAATTTTATTATAATGCTATTTAAAAAAAAAAAAGTGCATAATATCATCAATTTGTCAAAACAATAAGTGCATAATTGTACGTCTAGTGTGATTTATAAAAATGTTATTTCTTGGATTTATGATTGGTGCACGTATTAGCGACAAGTGTCTCCTCCAATCAGAAAAATATGCATAATGTTTTGTACACACGCTTGCAAATGCATGCATCACGCATGTATATATCATATATGCCTATATTTTTTTCCGGTTTGTCAGTTTTCGGAAATAATTTTGTTTACTTATACTTTTCGTTGCAAAAGAAATAAACATTTGTATACGAATTATTTATAATAAAATGTTACTGTTAGTGTATTCTGTGTTACTTTTGAGTAATTTTGAGCAAAGCAATGCTGTCAGTAATGCTTATAGTGAAGTTGATCCAACAAAAACTATTTTTTGGGGACCAGGTTTGAAACCTGTGGAGATTGTAATGAGGGCTAGATATATTTTTTTGCAATTGAGAGACAGTGATGGAAGAAAGTAAGCATAGTTCTTATAATATTGTAAATTAATGCAGTATTTATCTGAGATCAATTATAAATGATAAATAGTAAATCTCCCAGTCAACTCTTAATAATTCTTTTAATAATTATAATGCTTTTTAGCCTAACAGAATCTCCTGGAGAAGGAATAATTTCAGAGCAGATAGAGGGAAAAACTTCTACAGGCGGCTTTTGTCGAATTTGGTCACAAAAGATTGATTGTAGAGACGGCAGTTTTATTATTCGATACAGACTTTATAAAACTTGCTTTAATCTGAGAATTTCAATAAAAGTAAAGGATACGAAATTATCTATTATACCTCCAGTATTTAAAGGTATTGATATAATACAAAATAAAAACATGCAAAAATTTATGCAGGGTGGCCGCAGGCAAGGTTGACCCCCACCGTCAGCAAAATAGTCAAATTTTCAGCTAAAAAAATTAATTCGAACGCAAAAAAAACAACGAATTTTTAATCAAAAGAATTAATTTTTACGAATATAATTCAAGATTCAACCAAACAGTAGAATGTTTAACCTTGAAAGATGAATTTTCAACGAAAAATGTAATAGTTGACATTTCAACAAAAAAGATTTTAATTTAAAAATATAAACAGTTGGCTTAAATCAACAAATAAATAAATAATCAGTTAAATAGTAAACAACCAAATAGTTGCATTTTTAACCAAACAATATGAACTTTCTACCAAAAAAGTTGAATTTTTAAATAAAAAAGGCGAATTCTCAACGAAAAAGATTTTTCAGTAAATAAAAAAAATGTTCATCCAATATCCACAAGTTTTAAGACTCTCAATAAAATAGCAATTTTTTTAATCAATTAGTTTAATTTTCAATAAAGTAGATTAATTTTCTATCAGAAAAGACGAATTTTGAACAAAACATATACATTTTTAACCAAATAGTTGAATTTTCAACAATTTACATAAATTTCTTACTAAATAGTTTGAATTATGAATATCATATTATTCGAAATTTTATTTTATTAATTTCTGGCTTATGTGTTTTTTTTTTTGCTAACACTTTTTATGTGAATAGATGAATTTTCATTTGAGCGAATTGATTTTCAATGAAGAAAGTGAAGTTTCTACAAAACTGTTTAATTTTGTACCAAATTGTTGGATTTTGAAGCCAAAAAGTCAAATTTTCTACAAAACAGTTGAATTTTCAAGCCAATAAAGATGAATACCAGAAAAGAGTTGTCAATAAAAAAGTTAATGTGTAACCAATCAGTTGAATTTTCAACAAAATAGTTAAATCTTCATTCGGAAAATTTAATTTTCAACAAAAAAAAATTTTTTTTACTAAAATTACAAATCTCTGAACAAAAAAATAAAATTTTAAGAAAGTAGTTAAACTTTAAACAGAAAGAGATGAATTTTCAACAAAAAATGTAAAAGTCGTTTTTAAAAAAAAAAATTTAATAAACAAAAATGATTGCATTTTCAACAAAAACAAACTGTTTTTCTAACAAGAAAGATGAATTTTCGAAATATACATAAATTTTTAACCAGCTAGTAGAATTTTCATTCAAGAAGATTAATTTTCTACCAGAAAAGACGAATTTTTTAATAAAAAACATACAGTTTTAACCAAATAGTGGAATTTTTAACCAAGAAGTTTAATTTTCAACCAAAAAAACAATTTTTCGACAAATTACTTAAACTTTGAATTAAATAATTTGAACATTGGATGTGATGTTAATCCAAATTGTATTTGATTAATTTTTAATTTATATTATTTTTGTTTCTAAAAATTTGTAAATGAAATAATTGAATTTTTAAACTGAAGAATTTTGATGTTGTACCAAAAATGGATTAGTTAAATTGTCAATTAAGAGAATTAATTTTTAATTAAAAAAAGAATTTTCTACGAAACAGTGTAATTTTGTACCAAATAGTTGGATTTTTTTATAAAATTGTGGAATTTTCAACCTAAGAATATGCATTTTTAACCAAAAAGTTTATTTTATACCGTCAGTTGAATTTACAACAAAATATTTAAAATTTGAGCTGAAAATGTTAATTTTTATCAAAAAAAAGCGAATTTTTATCTAAAATTATGAATTTTTAAACAAAAAAATGAACTTTTGAGAAAGTAGTTCAACTTTCAACCATGAATTTAATAAGAAAAAAGCGAATCATCTATTAAATAGTTGTATTTTCATGACAAAAAACCGAATTATTATTTTTCTCAAAAAAAAAGACGAATTTTCATACAAAATACAGAAATTTGGAACCAAATATGTAGTTTAATTTCTAAACTAAAAAATTAATTTCTATCAAAAAATGGACTAGTTAAATTTCCACGTGAAAAAATTAATTTTTAATAAAAAAAACCTAATTTTCAACAAAACAGTTGAATTTTTTACGAACTTGTTAAATTTTCAAGCCAAATAGACGAATTTTTAACCCAAAAATATACATTTTTGACCAAATGATTGAACTTTGGAGCAAAAAATACGAAATTTTTACGAAACAGTTGAATTTTCAACAAAAACGGTAATTTCTAAACCGTAATAGATGAATTTTTAATCAGATAGTTGCATTTTTAACCAAAAAAGGCGGATTCGCATAAAAAATATAATAGTTGATATTTTAACCGAGGGAAGATTTTTATTTCGAATAAAAAACAATTGAATTGAACCAAAAAGAAAAAGAAATTTGAACGCAGTACTTTAATCCCCAACAAAGAAAGATTTTTCAGTCTACTATAAAAGACGAATTTTTAACAAAATACACCAATTTTAAACCAAAGCGTGTAATTTTAAAGATAGCAAGACGATCTTTCTACAAAACAGTTGAATATGCTATCAGTTAGTTACATTTTTAACAAAACGAAAAAAAATTTCAACCGAAAAAATTATGTTTCTACTATAACAGACAAATTCTCAACAAAATACATAAATTTTGAACCAAAACGTGAAATTTTAAAGCTGAAAAGACGAGTCTTCTACTAAACAGTTGAATTTTCAATCAAATAATCACATTTTTAACCAAAAAAATTAATTTTCTAGTATACAATACGAATTTTCAACAAAATATATTAATGAAGTATAAATTAGGTTATAAAAATATATCAATTTTAAACCAAAAAGTGTCATTGCAAAGCTTAAATGACGAGCTTTCTATAAAACAGTTGTATGTTCAATCAAATAATTACATTTCCAACCATAAAGATAAATTTGCAACCGAGAAGGATAATTTTCTAGTATAAAATACGAATTCCTAACAAATATATAAATTAAATATGAGTGAAATTATAAAATATATAAATTTTAAACAAAAAAATGGAATTTTAAAGCTAAAATGACGAGCTTTCTATAAAACAGTCGAATTTTCAATCAAATAATTACACTTTCAACCAAAAAGATAAATTTTCAAGCAAAGGAGAATAATTTTCTGCTAAAAAAGACGAGTTTTTAACGAAATACAAACATTTTTAACCAAATAGTAAAATTTTCAACCAAGAATATTAATTTTTGACCAAAATAGAAAAACTTCGATGAAATTACATAACTTTTCAATCGAATAGTTGATTTTTCAAACTAAAAAAAAATCATCTTTAAACTAAAAATGGAAGAGTTACATTTTCATTGCAAAAATTAATTTTTAATATAAAAAAACGAATCATTCACAAAATAGTTTAATTTTCTATTTAACTTGAATTTTCAAGGCAAAAAGACGAATTGTCTGTACAAAACAGTTAAATTTTTAACTTAAAAATATGAAGTTTAAAAAAAAAATTATTTTCAATAAATAGTTATCTTTCAAGTTTAAAAAGTTGTTTTTATTACAAAAAAGGAATTTTCAGCAAAATACGTAAATTTTTTAACAAAAAGTGTAATTTTCAACTAATAAAATTATTTTTCTACCAAAAAAAAACGAATTTTGAAGAAAGTATAGAAATTTTGAACCAAATAATTGAATTTTCAAACCAAAAAATTAATTTTTGACCAAAAATTTCATTTACAAACATTAATTCTTACCTCCAAAAAGGAAAAGTTGTTCAATTTCATGAAAGTAGTTCAATTTTCAACCAAAGAGATGAATTTTCTACCAAAATTATGAATCTTTAAGAAAAAAAAAAAAATTTTTAAGAAAGTAGTTCAACTTTTAATGAAGGAGTTCAATTGTAAACCCAAAAATATGGATTTTAAATCAAAAATATAATAGTTAATATTTCTACGAAAAAGATTTTAATTTTAAATAAAACACAATATAATTTAACCAAAAATTTTTAACAATGAATATTAATTTTTTTACCAAAAATGACAAATTTTTAACCAGGCCATTGAATTTTTAATCTAAAAAAGATCATTTTTTAACCAGAAATGGAGTAAATCAATTTTGATAAAAAAACAATAATTTTTAGTTTATAAAAGCGAATTTTTTACAAAACAGTTGAATTTTTTACCAAGTAGTTGAATTTTCTATCAATTTGTTTAATTTTTAAGCCAAAAGGATCAATTTTTCACAAAAAAGTCGAGCATTTTTAATCAAAAAAGATGAACTCACATAAAAAATATCATAGTTGATATTTTAACCAAGAAAATTTTTTTACTTATAAAGACGAATCTTTAACGAAATACATAATTTTCTAATTAAATAGTTGAATATTTAACCAAGAAGATTAATTTTCTACCAAAAAAGACAAATCTTCAAGAAATTACATACATTTTCAAGAAAATAGTTGATTTTTTTAACTGAAATATCAGCTTTTATCCAAAAATGGAACAGTTAAATTTTCATTGAAAAAAATTAATTCTTCATATAAACAAAAATGAATCATGTACAAAATAGTTCAAATTTTAACCAAAGAGATGAATTTTCTACTAAAATTATGAATCTTCAACGACAAAAAAATGAATTTTGAAGAACGTAGTTCAATTTTCAACGCAGGTGTTGAATTGTAAACTTAAAAAAATAAATTTTTATTTTAAAAAATATAATAGTTAATATTTCAACCAAAACGAAAATTCATTTTTAATAAAACTATGTATAATTTAACCAAAAATTCTGATTTTTTACCAAAAAGACTCATTTGAAAAAAAAACCATAAATTTTTAACTAAATAGTTGCATTTTCAACAAGGAATATTAATTTTCTCCAAAAAGATTAATTATCAACCAAGTGATTAAATTTCGAGTCTAAAAAAGATAAGTTTTTACGAAAAATAAAATAAATGAATTTTTATGAAAAAAACAATACTTTTAAGTTAAAAAAAGGGAATTTTTCACAAAACAGTTGAATTTTTACCAAATAATTGAATTTTCAACCAATTGGCTGAAGTTTTAAGCCAAGAAAACGAATTTTCCACAAAACAGTCAAATTTTCATCCCGAAAATATGAATTTTTTTTAAAAAGTTGAAATTTCGACTAAATAGTTGTTCAACCTAAAAATATTAATTTTTATCAAACATTCTTTCATACGGTTTTAATGTATTTCCTAGAATTTAAAAAAATATAGAACAACTTTACAGGACCTATAAGGTTTTAAGATATTAAAAAAAATTCCGAGGCATTTCATAAAATTTCCAAGATTTCAATGATTTTAAGGACTTTTAAAATCTCTCAAGATATTAAAAAAAATTACAAGATTTCAGGAAATATCAGATTTCATCTAATTTTACGGGATTTTATAATATTTTAATGGATTTCAAAGAATTTATTCACATGAAGTGAAGTATTTCGTAGAGACTCAAATATTTTTTGCAATTCATTTGATTTTTTTAGATTTACCCTGATTTCTTATTAATTTATCGTGAATTCTTTTCTATTTCCTGTCATTTTTTTAAAATCATTTTAAACATACTGAATTTAATGACTTTTTTTGTATTTTTGAATTATTTTCATATTAGTTGAATTTTTTTAATTACCCATAAATTTTTATGAATTTTATCGAATTCTATTTATTTTCCTTGAATTTCGCTAAATTCACTGCAATTTTACTAAAATCAGTTAAATTTTTAAAAATTCAATTCATTTTAATTCTTTTGAATTCACCTTTTGGGTCAGAAATTAGTCACTTTTTTGTCTGAAACGGTTCACTTTAAATTAGGCTGTGGCAGCCCTGAGAATAGTAAATTAAAAATTTATAAATTTTTTTATGCAACCTATAAAAGATTCTATGTGAAAAATGTCACAAGGTTAGAATTTTTTCTTTAGATATTGATGGTCAGGAAAAATATATAATTAGTCAGTGAAAAATCAGAGAATTTTGAAAATGAAGTTTTGTGGCCACCCTGATATATAATATAAGACCCTGTTCGAATAATAATCATGAAACAACATATATTTTATATTATTTCAGGTCCTGTGATTGAAGACGAATGTGATTGTCCTCAACCTTCAGCAACTACCTGGCTAAAAAGTAACGAATGTCCACAAAATTACTCTCAAATACTTCAAGACCTAAATCCTTTTCAATCTGTCAATTTCGACAAGCTGAGAAATGATATAATTAAAGAATACCACAAACCGAACAGCGTTAGTGTCTGTCATTACGTCGTAAAATCAAACAACGTATGTATTTTTAATTTTTTAAGAAATTAAATTTAGAATAAAACAAAATTTAAATTCCACTTTCACGTAAAAGATTCAAGTTCTACTACGAAATGCTTGGAAATTAAAAAGAAAAGAATTTAAGGCACAAAGTCGGTCAACATACTCTAAATGTTTTCTGTCGTTGTTTTAAAAAAATTAAAAACTTTATTTCATATGGGTATCTCGTGAATCTCATTTTCAGTCATTTTTGTGTAACATTTCTTTTTCAGCTAACTTAAAAAAAAATTTTGAACACTTCATTACTTTCTACTGAGCATAATTCAAGAAGATCAAAATTAAAAAGATAAACAATAGTTTCAATTTTTTTAAATGTATTTTTGTCAGTAGATATATTTTGATTGAAAAGTTCATGAAAGTTGAAAGCTCATTCTGCTTAATTGAAAAGTCTAAACTATCATATTTTTGGCTGAGAATGCAACTTTTCTGGTTAAAATTTTTATTCTTGGTTATAAATTGATCAGTTTTGTAAAAGTCTTCGTTTTTATTTGAACATTAAACTTTTCGTAGAAAATTCAACTGTTTTGTTGAAAATTTATCTTTTTGGCTTGAAAATTCAACAATTTGGTTGCGTTTTTTTTCTTTTTGAGTGAACAATTCTTTTTTGTTGAAAATCCATCTTTTTGGTTTGAAAATTAATCTCTTTTTGCTGAGCATGTAATTATTTTGTTGAAAATTCATTTTTTTGTTGCATTGAATTTTTTTATTTAAATTAAAAATCCGTTGGAATTGAAATATTAACCATTGTATTTTTTGTTGCGAATTCATATTTTTTGGTTGAAAATTCAACTATTTGGTTAAAAATTAAATTAGTTTGTTAAAAAAATTTTAGGTTGGGAATGTATTTATTTGATTGAAAATTTGTATTTTTTAGTTGTAAATTAAACTATTTTGGTAGAAAATTAAACTATTTGGTTGCAAATTATATTTTTGTTGAAGATTTATATTTTCGGGTTAAAAATTCAACTGTTTTGTAGAAAACTTTTTATCTTGGCTTGAAAATTCAACAATTTGGTTGCATTTTGCTTTCTTAAATGAAAAATTCTTTTATGTTAAAAATTCAACTGTTTTGTTGAAAATACATATTTTTAGTTTTAAAATGTATCTCTTTTGTCTGAAGGATTTAATTATTTATTTAAAAATTATTTTTTTGTTGCATTCAATTTTTTTCATTTAAATTAAAAATCTATTTGGATTGAAATATCACCTTGTTATATTGTTTTTTGCGAATTCATATTTCTTGGTTGAAAATTCATCTATTTGGTTAAAAATTAAATTAATTTGTTTAAAAAATTCTAGTTTAGAAATATATTTATTTTAATAAAAATTTGTATTTTTTAGCTGTAACTTAAACTACTTTGGTAGAAAATTTAACTATTTGGTTGGAAATGATCTTTTTATTAAAAATCCACTTTTTCGAGTTGAAAATTTATCTATTTTTGTAGATAATTCGTTTTTTTGGATTGAAAATTCAACAATTTGGTTGAAAAATCAACTACTTTGTTGAAAATTCGTCTTTTTTAAAGATGAATTCTAGTGTTATTTTATTTAAAATTGAAATTTTATTTTTAAAATTGAAATTTTATTTTTTAAATTAAGTACTTGGTTTAAAATGAAATACGTTATTACAAGTTAATTTTTCATTGAAATTGAACTACATTGTTAAAAATTAAACTTCTTTGTTAAAAATTCATTTTTTTGTTGAAGGTTCATCATTTTAGATGAAAATTCATCTCTTTGATTGAAAATGTAACTATTTTGTTGAAAATTCTTCTTAACGGGTTGTAAATTCAACAATTTTGGTAGGGAATCCAACTATTTGGTTCAAAATGATCCTTTTTGTTGAAATTTCAACGGTTTTGTAGAAAATTCGTCTTTTTAGCTTAAAAATTCAACAATTTGGTTGAAAAATCAATTATTTCGTCGAAAACTACTCGACTTTTTTTAGCTAAATTTCACTGTTTTTTATTTAAAATAAAAATATTTTTTTGTTGAAATTGAAGTACTTGGTTAAAAGTTGAAATCCTTTGTTAAAGTATAATTTTTTTGGTTGAAGATTCATAATTTTCGTTGAATATTCGTCTTTTCGGTTGAAAATTCATCCTTTCAAATTGAACTACTTTGTTAAAAATTAAACTTCTTTTGTTAAAAATTTATTTGTTTCTTGAAGATTAATTATTTTTAAAGAAAATTCATCTTTGTGATTGAAAATGTAACTATTTTGTTGAAAATTCTTCTTTACGGGTTGTAAATTTAACCATTTTGGTATGAAATTTAACTATTTGGTCGAAAATTACCTTTTCTGTTGAAAATTCAACGGTTTTTGTAGGAAATTCGGCGTTTTTGGATTGAAAATTCTACAATTTGGTTGAAAAATCAACTATTTCGTAGAAAACTGCTCGACTTTTTTTAGCTAAATTTCACTGTTTTTTATTTAAAATAAAAATATTTTTTGGTTGAAATTGAAGTACTTGGTTAAAAGTTGAAATCCTCTGTTAAAATATAATTTTTTTGTTTGAAGATTCATAATTTTAGTTGAATATTCGTCTTTTTGTTTGAAAATTCATCCTTTCGGTTGCGGATTCAACTAATTTGTAGAAAATTGTTTTTTTTTTTTTGTGGAATTCAATTGTGTTTTATTTCAAATAAAAATCTTTTTGGGTAAAAATGTAACCTGTTACATTTTTCGTTGCGAATTCATCTTTTCTGGCTGACAATGCAACTTCATGGTAAAAAGTCTAATTTCTTTGTTAAAAATTAATTTTTTTGTTCAAATATTCATAAGTTTAGTTGTAGATTCATCTCTTTCGTTGCAAATGTTACTGTTTGGTTGAAACTTCGTCTTTTTTCGTGTAAATTTGAACTATTTTGGTAGAAAATGTAACTGTTTGGTTAAAAATTTCTTTTTGTTGTTTTATTTTTTTAGTTGAATTCCATTGTTTTTATTTTAAATTTAATTTTTTTTGGTAGAAATAAAATAACTCGGTTAAAAGTTGAATTACCTTGTTAAAAAATAATTGTGCTAGTTGAAGATCAATTATTTTAGTTGAAAATTAATTTCTTTGATTGAAAATATAATTATTTTGTTGAAAATTCCTCATTTTGGATTTTAAATTCCACAGTTTGGTTGAAAAATTAAATATTTTGTTGAATAGTCGTTTATTATATCAATTCCACATTTTGTTTATTCAGTTCAAATCTTTTTTGGTTAAAATAGAACTACTCGGTTAAAAGCTAAAACACTTTGTTAAAAATTAATTTTTTTTGGTTGAAATTGAACTGTTTGGTTATAAGTTGAAATGTTTTGTTAAAAAATAATTTTTTAGTTGAAGATTCATGATTTGATTGAAAAATTGGTTAAAAATTCGCATTTTTTATTAAAAA
>JAUELO010000360.1:425943-437147 GCA_032357855.1 Amphibolips quercusostensackenii
GAACGCCACCTCAAGGTAGGCCTAGTGGCGCCATCTCTTGGTCAGGCCGGAAACTTATCAATCCACCCTCGTAGTAGTCATAGGGAAGTGTGAGTGAGACGCTAGTAGGTGGCGCATGAGAGCGTCTCCGTCGCATTCATGAATGTGACTACTATGAATTTGGCCTCACTGTATATACATATTAGTTTTATATATATATGCATATGTATGTGTATAGCGCCGCCAACCATGGAGTCGGAAGAAGAGGGGGAATATTTTCCGGCGCGTGCGCGCTGACGCCGAAGCACTCTGAGAGCGAAAACCGATATCGCCCGCACTCTAATGTCCCACGCGCCACTTACTGTGATGTATAGGCAGTTAGCAATATAGGAGTATTACATAAATGGGTTCTTTGGTAATTTTAAGGATTTTATTTAAAGATTTCTTTTGATATATAATTTTCTATAAAATTGTGCAAGTGTTTCCAATTTATTAGTATGTTTCATGTAGATTTATTTAATCCTGACTTTGATTCATTTTATATGAGAATTAGTTCCTAATGACTGATAGATTTAATAGATTTGCGTATGGGTATGGTTTATTTTTCAATATAGTACAATAAATTAAATTGCTTTAGTTTTGGGCCTTAAAAAGGTTTCCCGAGAAAGTCTTATTATAATATTTAAAAATCAATTATTTTGCTGGTAGAATATTTATATTCATTCCGTAGTAATAAGCATTTATAGTCAACTTCAATCCGAAACTGATATTTTTCTACATTTCAGATATACATAATATTGCTTCTTCCACGTTAGAGATAAAATCTTTTACTAAAATGATTTTAACCTAAAGTAACTGGTAATATTTTTTAATAACGAGGTTAATATGTGTAACCAGCAGATATTAAAAAAAGCATTTTCTAAAAAATAGAGATTCAATTGATGCTAGCGATTAATAATAATAATAATATTAGCTTCCATAACTTTTTGAAACTTTCCATTTCATAGCGTGTTAATGCAGAAAGTGTGCAATAACAATACGAAGTCTGAAGAAAGTACAAACTCATCTAAGGTCGGTGTAAATAATAAGTCGTGCAATTTTGTAGACTCGAGTAATAAAATGTGAAAAACGTAAGAGGGCACAAATTCTAACTTAATCTTGTATAATTTTCAACATAAAATTTACAACTTCGTTTTTTTTTTTTTTTTGGTTGACAGAAATCGAGTGTTACTTTCACGAAAAAGTTATGTCTTATCAGTTTCAATTCACATGATCCAATGTAACCTTGATTTTGAGAAGAGCGGTTGAAACTCAAAGTAAATCAGCGCCTTATAGAAATAATAAAATAAGTAAAAATAACTTTTATAATTATGCTGCTAAATACTCTCTTTGTGCAGCTTTGATATTCAACCCCTTTAATGTTCAGTACATGTAAAATAAAGTTAAGTAATATTTCCAAGACTTTGTGTGCACAGAGAGTTGAGAAAGAAATTGAGTTGTATACCGATATTATAAGTTGCTTTATCGCTAGTGAACTGTAATCAGTGGACAAAAGTTTGAATAAATTGTATTTCTCTAAAAAACTACCTGTTGTCTTCATTTTGCTTTATTTCTAATTTTAATTTCAACCTTTCTATAGGTGGGCAGTCGCAACTTTAGTTTGGATAAAAAGTTGGTGACCAGGAGCGAACCGGATGTGGAAGAACCAGCCAGGGATTCCCGTCTCAGGGCCAGTAAACGTAAGGCCGCTTCACTTATTGCCAGCATTACTAATGTTTCTGATAGCGACCCCGAGCTAGATGATGATGAATCTGCTTTGTTGAAAAAAAGAAAATCTCAGCAGGAAGGAAGAACCACCACCGCAGGCGGAAGTGATGTGCAGATGGATGTAGACTACGACCCTGAACCTTCCGAAATGCCCAGTACATCCTCCTTTTCTTTGGCCAGTCAACACAAATTAGATAGCGAAGAAGAGGACATTTTCGAATCTTCCATCAAGAGTAAATCACCCGAACCATTTGTGCCCAGAAGAATTGTTCCTCCTAATCCTGGTACCAACAAAGCGAGGAGAGGAAGAGGCGGTAGAGGAGGAAAGAGCTTCAAAGGACCTCGTGCCAAAAAATCTTCCGAAAATACCGTTAAGACTCCTGATACAGAAGCTCCACCTGCAAAGAAGTCATCACCGCCAGAAGTTGTGTTAGATAACGACACAGACGTTTTCGATTTTGATGACGTTTCGAAAGCAACCGACATGAAAATGCTCAAACTTCCAATGAAAGAGAAGCAGAAACTAGCACAACAGAAGCTTGAAGATATAAAAAATAAAGAGAAACAGCAGATGGACCAAAAGAAAATGTATGAGGAAATGTGCGTGGAGATGAGAAAGAAAGAGAGAGAAGAAATGCTGAAGAAACGATTGGAGGATGAGGAAAAGGCGAGGAGGTTGGCCATAGAAAAGGAGGAAAAGGCGAATGAAAAAAAGAAAATGTGGAATAAGGTCCTCAACCATAGCGTTAAACAGAAAAAGGAAAAATCGAAAGGAATGTCTGATGAGGAAGTCAGGAGACAACTGGAGGACATCGAAGATGACGCCGACGTTGTAGTTTGCGTTAGTATGATTTTTAAAAAAATTTTCTCCCATTTTCTCTAAGAAGTTTTATAGGATGGCTTCAGGTCAGGAAAAATCTAAAAATCAGGGAAAAGTCGGGGATTTTGAAGAAAAAATGACATTCCTGAATTCAGCTGTATAACTATTTCTGAATTGTCTTGAATTCTTTTGAAATCTTTTAGGTTACTTCAAATGATTACCAGAAATTATTAATAGATTTAAATATTTTGAAAGGATTTTTAAGAGTCTTAAATATTTTAGGACACTTAAAAATTTCAAGGAATTTTTAAGAGCTTTAAAAATTTTCAAAGGATTCGATATATTTTGGGCTATTTTAACATTTGCTATGGATTTTAATGATTTTAAGGAATTCAAAAAAATATTCATGGGGTTTTTAAGAATTTCGGAAGGTATGAAATGATTTTATTGGAGCTATAAAGTTTTATGATATCTTGAAAGATTCCAAGTGATTTCAAAAGCCCTCAAGGCATTTTAACACATTTTTCAGGATTTCCAGAAATATAAACTTTCATGTAATTTCACAGGGTTTTGTAATATTTTAATGGTTTTCAAAAAATTAATTCAAAAGAATTGAGAGATTTCGTAGAATTTCAAATTTTTTGAAATATTTCAAGGTATTCCCAAAGTTTCTAAAGATTTTAAGATATTTTGATAGATTCCAAGAAAATTTCAATTGATTTCAATAATTTAAAAGGTTTTCAAATTTCAAAATTCTAAGGAATTTTCAAAACCTTTAAAAAGTTTGAAGAAGTTCCAAAATATTTCGAAGTATTTGAAATATTTTAGGATATTTTTAAAAATTCCAAGGAATTGTAAAGAGCTTTAACAATTTTTAAGGGATTTCATAAATTGTAGAGTATTTGAAATATTTTAGAGTCTTAAAAAAAGCCACGGAATTGGCAATTTATTTCAGGAATTTCATGGGATTTAAAATGATTTGAAATATTTTGGGATATTTAAAAATATTCCCAAACATTCCCAAGGTCAAGAGCTTTAAAAAGTTTTAAGAGATTTGAAACTATTTCTGAGGATTTGAAATATTTGAGGATATTTTTTAAAATTATAAGGAATTTTTAAAAAATTTGAAAAATTACAACGCATTTCAAAATATTGTAAAATATTTGAAATATTTTAGATTATTTTTAAAAAGTCTAAGGAATTTTCAGTTTATTTTAGTAATTTAATGAGATTTAAAAGGATTAAAAATAATTTTGGGTATTTAAAAATATTCCAAAGCATTTTCAAGATCAAAAGCTTTAAAAAGTTTCAAGAGATTTCATAATATTTTTAAGGATTTGAAATATTTAAGGATCTTTTTGAAAATTCCAAGGAATTTTCAAAAAATTTGAAAAATTGCCATGGATTTCAAAATATTGTAAAATATTTGAAATATTTTAGATTCTTTTTAAAATGTCTAAGGAATTTTCACTTCATTTCAGTAATTTAATGGGATTTAAAATGATTAAAAATATTTTCAGATATTTCAAAATATTTCAAAGAATTTTTGAGGTCAAAAGCTTTAAAAAGTTTCAAGAGATTTATAAATATTTCTAAGGATTTAAAATATTTGAGGACATTTTTAAAAATTCCAAGGAATTTTCAAAAAATTTGAAAAATTGCAATGGATTTCAAAATATTGTAAAATATTTGAAATATTTTAGATTCCTTTAAAAAAGTCCGGGGAATTTTTACTTTATTTTAGTAATTTAATGGGATTTAAAATGATTAAAAGTATTTTCAAATATTTAAAAATATGCTAAGCATTTTCAAGGTCAAGAGCTTTGAAAAGTTTCAAGAGATTTCAAAATATTATTAAGGATTTTAAATATTTGAGGATCTTTTTAAAAAATCCAAAGAATTTTCAAAAAATTTGAAAAATTTGAATAGATTTCAAAATATTGTAAAATATTTGAAATATTTTAGATTCTTTTTAAAAAGTCTAAGGAATTTTCAGTTTATTTCAGTAATTTAATGGGATTTAAAATGATTAAAAATATTTTCAGATATTTAAAAATATTTCAAAGAATTTTTGAGGTCAAAAGCTTTAAAAAGTTTCAAGAGATTTATAAATATTATTAAGGATTTCAAATATTTGAGGATCTTTTTAAAAAATCCAAAGAATTTTCAAAAAATTCAAAAAATTTGAATAGATTTCAAAATAATGTAAAATATTTGAAATATTTTAGATTCCTTCAAAAAAGTCCAGGGAATTTTTAGTTTATTTCAGTAATTTAATGGGATTCAAAATGATTAAAAATATTTTCAGATATTTAAAAATATGCTAAGCATTTTCAAGGTCAAGAGCTTTGAAAAGTTTCAAGAGATTTGAAGCTATTTCTGAGTATTTTAAATATTTGAGGAACTTTTTGAATTCAAGGAATTATTAAAAGATTTGAAAAATTTTAATGGATTTTGAAATATTGTAAAATATTTGAAATATTTCAGATTCATTTCAAAAAGTCCAAGGAATTTTCAGTTTATTTCAGTAATTTAGTGGGATTTAAAATGATTAAAAATACTTTCAGATATTTAAAAATATTCCAGAGCAATTTCAAGGTCAAGAGCTTTAAAAAGTTTCGAGAGATTTCAAACTATTTTTAAGGATTTGAAATATTTGAGGATATTTTTTTAAATTCCAAGGAATTTTTGAAAAATTAAAAAAATTTCAACGTATTTCAAAATATTGTAAAATATTTGAAATATATTAGATTCTTTTTTAAAGTCCAAGGAATTTTCAGTTTATTTCAGTAATTTAATGGGATTTAAAAGGATAAAAATAATTTCGGGTATTTAAAAATATTCCAAAGCATTTTCAAGATTAAAAGCTTTGAAAAGTTCAAGAGGTTTTATAATATTTTTAAGGATTTGAAATATTTAAAGATCTTTTTGAAAATTCCAAGGATTTTTAAAAAATTTGAAAAATTTTAATGTATTTTAAAATATTGTAAAATATTTGAAAAATTTCAGAGTCTTCTGATGAAGTCCAAAGAATTTTCAGTTTATTTCAGTAATGTAACGGGATTTAAAATGATTAAAAATATTTTCGGGTATTTAAAAATATACCAAAGCATTTTCAAGGTCAAGAGCTTAAAAAAGTTTCAAGAGATTCGGAACTATTCCTAAGGATTTGAAATATTTGAGGATATGTTTTAAAATTCTAAGAAATTTTTAAAAAATTTGAAAAATTTTAACGTGTTAAAAATATTGTAAAATATTTGAAATATTTCAGTGTCTTTTAAAAAAGTGCAAGGAATTTTCAGTTCATTTCAGTAATTTAATGGGATTTAAAAGATTAAAAATAATTTCGAGTATTTAAAAATATTCCAAAGCATTTTCAAGGTCAAGAGCTTTAAAAAGTTTCAAGAGATTTAGAAATATTTTTGAGGATTTGAAATATTTGAGGATATTTTTTTAAATTCCAAGAAATTTTTAAAAAATTTGAAAAATTTCAACATATTTCAAAATATTGTAAAATATTAAAAATATTTTAGAGTTTTCAAAAAGTTCAAGGAATTTTCAGTGTATTTCAGTAATTTAATGGGATTTAAAATGATTTGAAATATTTTGGGATATTTAAAAATATTCCAAAACACTTGCATTTAAAAGGATTTGAAATATTTTAGGTTATTTTAAAAGATTCTAAAGCATTTTTAAGAGCTTTAAAATTTTTCAGAGCATTTCCGAAGATTTTGAAGGATTTTAAATATTTTATTGTATGTTAAAGGATTCCAAAAAAATTTTATTTTATTTTTCAATCATTTAAAAGGATTTTAACCATTTAAGGGCATTTCGAAAGATCCTAAGGAATTTTCAATATATTAAAAAAAATATCAAGGTATTTCCAAAGATTTTAATGATTTTAAGAAATTTAAACAAATTTGCATGCGGTTGTAAAGAATATCTTAGCATTTCTGAAGATATGAAACGATTTTTACATGAACTATAATGTTTTAAAATATTTTAAAAGATTCCAAAGGATTTTATCAAATTTCCGATGATTTCAATGATATAATAGGATTTTAAAAGCTCTCAAGGTATTTTAATTAACTTTCCAGGATTTCAGGAAATATCTAATTTCGTAAGATTTCATGGGCTCTTATAATATTTTAATAAATTTTAAAGAATTTATTTGCAAGAATTGAAGGATTTCGTAGGGCTTCAAAGGTCTGAAGAGATTTTCAAATAAGTTTTGCAATTTATTTGAATTCATTTGTCATTCGTCATGAGTTTTGATTAATTTATCCTGAATTCTTATAAATTTTTTTTTAATTTCTTTAAATTTTTCTACACTCATTTCAAACTTTCTAAATTCTACAATTTTTTTTCGTATTTTTGAATTGGTTTTCAATTCACGTCACTTCCTTTGAATTCGTCTAAATTATCTCGAGTTTTACTGAAATTAATGGAATTGAAAAATTCAAATACTCTTGAATTTAACATAAATTGTTTTTAAGTCTTCTGAGTCGAATAATTGTTCGATTCCATTCATAAAAGATTTATATTAAAGATGTTGCAAGATTAGAAAACAGAGTTTTTTATTTGAAAAAAAATATTTAAAATGTTTTTTTTTGCATAATCGGTCTTTTAATAGTAATGGCTAGGGAAAATAAAAAATTAGTCATGGAAAAGTCAGGGGATTTTGAAAATGAAGTTTTGCGGCCAGCCTGGTATTTAAAAGTTTTGAAAGTTTTTAAATCATTTATTACTATTTTAGCCAAGATTTAAAAAGGTTGGAATTTAGCCGAACTGAAAAACATTTTTATCTTTTATTTGCGTATTATTCATTCGGTATTGTAATCTAGAGTCTAGGCAATCTTGTTTGTCTTTAATGACCTTCAAAGACTTCAACAAATTTCTGAGATATTTTAGAAACAAAAGAGAACAAAACTTTATAAAATATTTTCTAAATCTTTTCATGTTTTGAATTTGAAAATTTGTTTAATACATATTTTCTAAATCTTTTTCAATCTTTGAATCTAAAAAATTTTTAAATTAATTTTTTTTAATTAAAAATTTTTTTTAATACAGGATGACCAGCCAGCAGATAATAAAGTAGGTTCAACATCAGAAAATCGGGTACCCTGTCCGATTTGCAATAGGCGTTTCCCTGGGAGCGAAATAGAGAATCATGCATCCGAATGCAACCAATTTGATAATGCCGAAGAAGATACATCGAGATCTGTTACTGGCTATCGTCGAGGGAAAAATAAAATCAAGTGTAACGTCTGCGACACATATGAAACTTATGATCCCAATGATTATCACGAACATACTCAAATCTGCATAGAACAGGATCGACATCGAAAAGCCTCAACGGTTTGTACGTTCATATATTCTTCGTGTATTTTAAGCTGATATCTACGCTTTATTTATTTTTTTTAAATTTTTAGCAGTCGCTTTAACGAGACATTGATGATTGTCAAGTCGAATGTAAACTTGAGCCACTAAAGTAAATAGAAGATAAAACAGAAATAAAAAAAGTTTTGAACATTTTGTAGAGAATCGTAATAAGTATTTGATCAGGGTGTCTAGTGACCTTGAAAACCTTGAATTCTCCTTGAATTTTTTTAACCTCGAAAACCCGGAAATATTTTTGAATTTTTCATGAGAACGTTGAATATTATTTTTTACTTATAAAACATTTGTTTTATTAAAATCGGAAGAGTAATTTAAATCCTTTGGGATTTTAGTATTTTCTTATTTAAAATATGATTAAAAAAACATATTTTAAAGCAACAGTTTTCTATATTTCAAAATATTTTGAAGATTTTAAAAGATTTGAAAGATTTCGAACGTTAAAAAAGATTTAAGAAGGATTTCAAATACTTCAAAGGATTTTGAAAGATTTCACAAGATTTAAAAAATGTTTCGAAGCTTTCAGAAGATTTCAAAAATATTTATAAGATTTTACAAATATTTCAAGAATTTTAAATATTTTACCAGGATTTAAAAGATTTCAAAAAAGCGTGTACATCAGATTTAAAAGGGTTTCAAAAGGGTTCAAAATTATTTTAAAGATTAAAAATCCTTTTGAATATTTTTAAAGATTTCAGAAAGATTTCAAAAGGTTTCAAAAGATTGCACAAAAATTTCAAAAGATTTTAGAAGATTTCACAAAGATTTTAAAAATATTCCAAGGATTTCGAAGATTTCATAAGGATTCAAAAGATTTTATAAGATTCCATAAAAATTAAAAAAATATATGCTAAAGAGTTTACAAATATTTTAAGGATTTCAAAAATTTCATAAAGATTAAAAAGATTTCAGAAACTCGTGTACATCAGATTTTTAAAGAGTTCAAAAGATTTCAAAATTATTTTTAAAATTTCAAACCATTTCAAAAGGTTTCAAAATTATTTTCAAGATTTAAAATCCTTTTGAATATTTTCAAAGATTTCAGAAAGATTTCAAAGATTTCAAAAGGTTTCAAAAGATTGCACAAAAATTTCAAAAGATTTTAGAAGATTTCACAAAGATTTTACAAATGTTTCAAGGATTTCGAATGTTTCATAAGGATTCAAAATTATTCTAAAGATTTAAAATCCTTTTAAATATTTTAAAAGATTTCAGAAAGATTTCAAAGATTTCAAAAGGTTTTAAAAGATTCCAAACAAATTTCAAAAGATTTTAGAAGATTCCACAAAGGTTTTAAAGATTTTACAAATATTTCAAGGATTTTAAAGATTTTATAAGGATTCAAAAGATTTTATAAGATTCCACAAAGATTAAAAAAATATATGTTACATTGTTGACAAATATTTCAAGGATTTCAAAAATTTCATAAAGATTCAAAAAATTTCACAAACTCGTGTACATCAGATTTCTAACGAGTTCAAAAGATTTCAAAATTATTTTTAAAATGTCAAACGATTTCAAAAGATTTCAAAATTATTTTAAAGATTTAAAATCCTTTTGAATATTTTTAACGATTTCAGAAAGATTTCAAAGATGTCAAAAGGTTTCAAAATATTCCACAAAGATTTCAAAAGATTTCAAAGGATTTGAAAAGGCTTTTTTAAAATTATATTGAAGATTTCAAACGATTTCAACTATTTCAAATATTTTAAGGATTTCAAAGATTTCATAAGGATTCGAAAGCTTTCACAAAGGCGTGTACATCAGATTTCAAATTATTTCAAACGATTTCAAAAGGTTTCAAAATTATTTCAAACAATTTCAAGTATTTCAAAGATTTCAAAAAGAATTAAGAAGATTTTAGAAAATTTCACAAACATTTCAAATATATCGCAAAGATTTCAAAAAATTCAAAAAGATCCGAAAGATTTCACAAATGTGTATATCTCAGATTTTAAAGGATTTCAAAAGGTTTCAAAATTATTTCTTTAAGATTAAAAAACCTTTAAAATATTTTTAAAAATTTCAGAAACATTTCAACGAAGATTTCATAAGGATTCAAAAGATTTTAGAAGATTTCGCAAATATTTAAAAAAAAGATGTTAAGGATTTTATAAAAATTTCAAGTTTTCAAACGATTTCAGAAAGATTTAAAGATTTTAAAAGACTTTTAAAGGATTTCACAAAGATTTTAGCAGATTGCAAAAGATACCATGCAGATTTTAGAAGATCTCAAAAGATTTCACAAAGATTTCAAAGATTACGCAATCATTGAATGATTTCACAAAGGCATGTACATCAGATTTCAAACGATTTTAAAAGATTTCACAACAATTTCAAAAGATTTCAAGTATTCCAAAGATTCGGACAGGATTAAAAATGTTCAGATTCAACCTTTTAAATATTCTAAAAGATTTCACAAAGATTTCAGAAATATTTTAAGGATTTCAAAAGATTTTAGAAGATTCCACACAGATTTTACAAATATTTTAAGTATTTTAAAGATTTTGTAAAGATTTGAAAGATTTCACGAAGACGTGATTGTGATTTTACGAAGGCGTGTAGATCAGATTTTAAATTATTTTAAGCGATTTCAAAAGGTTTACAAATTATTTTGGGAATTTCAAACGATTTCAAGTTTTTCAAAGATTTCAAGGATTTTAAAGATTTTATAAGGGTTCTAAAGATTTTACAAAGGCGTGTAGATCAGATTTTAAATTATTTTAAACGATTTCAAAAGGTTTACCAATCATTTTGAAGATTTTAAACGATTTGAAGTTTTTCAAAGATTTTAAAAAGACTTTTGAAGATTCCAGAAGATTCCGCAAACATTTCAGATATATCACAAAGATTTCACAAAAATTCAAAAGCTTTCACAAATATGTGTACCTCAGATTTCAAACGATTTCAACAGATTTTACAAACATTTCAAGCATTTCAAAAGATTTCAGAAAGATGCAAAAGATTTAAAAGACTTTTAAAGGATTTCACAAAGATTTTAGAAAATTCCAAATGATTTAAAGATTTCAAAGATTACACAATTATGCAAAAGATTTTACAAAGGCATGTACATCAGATTTCAAACGATTTCAAAAGATTTCAGAAAGATATAAAAGATTTTAGAAGGTTTCATACAATTTTGGAAGATTTAAAAAAATGTTACAAAGATTTGAATTTTCTTTTAGATATTCTAAAAGATTTTAAAAGATTTCAAGCATTTTTAAGGTTTTACAAAGACGTG
>JAUELO010000360.1:449624-460412 GCA_032357855.1 Amphibolips quercusostensackenii
AAAGTCATCCTTTGTGATTAAAAATTTATCTCTTTTGGTTGGAATGTAACTTTTTTGTTAAAAATTCAACTTTCTTCGAAAAATTTATCTTTTTGGCTTGAAAATTGTACTATTTGCTTAAATTTTTTCTTTTTTTTTTTGGAAAATTCGTCTTTTCTACTAGAAAGTTTATCTATTTGGTTGTTAATGCAACTGTTTGGTTCAAAATTATTATTTTTTTTTTGAAAATTCGTCTTTTTGTATAGAAAATTCATCTCGTTGAGCAAAAAATCTTTTTTGGTTGTAAATGTAACTATTTTGTTAAAAATGCAAGATATTTCGTGTAAATTTTTGTTTTTGTTAAAAATTCTACTAATTGATTGAGAATTTAATGTTTTGTTGAAAATTTAACTATTTTCTTAAAAACTCATAATTTTTGTCAAAAATTCAACAGCTTGGTTGTAAGCTGTACTAAAAATTTATTTTTAAGGTTGATGATTCATCTCTTCGAGGAAAAATTTAACTATTTTGTTAAAAATTGGTATCTTCTTTGTTTGAAAATTAACTTTTTTTCAACTGAAAATCTAACTATTACATTTGTAGTTGAAAATGTATCTTTTTAGTTAAAAATTCATGTATTCTGTTGAAAATTTGTGTTTTGTTGTAGAAAATTAACCTTCTCAGTTGAAAATTCTTTTTCTTTCGTTGAAAATTCATCTCTTTGGTCCAAATTGAACTATTTTATTGAATATCGTATTTTTTTATTGCATTCAACTGTTTTTTATTAAAATTCAAACCTTTTTTAGTTAAAATATTATCAATTTCACTTTTCGTTAAGATTTCATCTTTTTTATTTGAAAATTCAGCTACCTGGTTGTAAGTTGAATTACTTTGTAAAAATCAATTTTTTTAAAGATTTATCATTTTAGTTGAAAATTCGTCTTTAGGAGTTGAAACTTTAACCAGTTTTTAAAACTTCAAATATAACTATTCCATCATTGATTGAAAAATTACAGCTTGTTTGGTTGATTTAACTATTTTTATTTTAAATAAAAATATTTTTTCGTTGAAACATCAAGTATTATAGGTTTAGTTGAGAATTCATTTTTTTATTTGAAAATTAAACTGCTTCGTAGAAAGATCGTCTGTTTGTCTTGAAAATTAAACAATATTGTAGGAAATCAACGTTTTTGTTTAAAAAAATTATTTTTGGGTTGAAAATTCATTTTTTTGTGTGGAAAAAACGTATTTTGTGTTTGAAAATTCATATCTTTCATATACCTTTTTTTTGGTATAAAATGCAACTATTTGATCAAAAATTAATATTTTTGGTGAAAATTTAACCATTTTGGTAGAAAATTTAATTTTATTGATAAAAATTAAACTATTTATTTAAAAAATTAACTGTTTGATAGAAAATAAACTTTTTTCGTTAAAAATTCATAGTTTCGGTTTGAAAATTCGACTGTTTTGTTGAAAATTGATCTTTTTGGGTAGAAAATTAACCTTTTTTTTCTGAAATTTATTTAAAAATTTTTAAAAATTAACTACTGATTAAAAAATTAACTTTTTTGTTGAAAGTCCATAGTGTCGGAAAAAAATTCAACTTTTATAGTGTAAAATGCATGTATTTTGTTGAAAATTCGTCTTTTTGTGTATAAAATTAATCTCTATTTTGATTTTTTTTTGTTCAATTTGACTGGTAAAAATTGTTTTTTTTTTTGTTGAAAATTAATTTTTGTAACTCAAAATGTAACTATTCCATTTTTGTTTGAAATCTTATTTTTTATTTCGATAGTATACTACAATTTTCGTAGAAAATTAAACTATTTGTTGTTGGGTGAAAAATACAACTGTTTTGTAGAAATTGCGTCTTTTGGGTAGAAAAATAATCTTTTTTGAAAATTCATCATTTTGGCTGTTGATTTAATTATTTTGTTGAAGGCTCTTCTTTTTGTTTTAATGTGACTGTAAGGAAATTCACTTTTTTGTTGACAAATAATTTCTTAAACTGAAAATGTAACTTCCATTTTTGGTTGATTTTTTTTTAATACAACTATTTTGTTGAAAAATTAAACCAATGAAAAATTTGTTTTTTCTTTTGAAACCTAATTTCCTTAACTGGAAATTTAACGATTCCATTTTTGGTCAAAAACTTATATGTTTTAGTTAAAAATGTAACTATTTTGTTGAGAATTTTAACTTTTTGGATGGGAAATTCATACCTTCGTATATACCATCTTTTTGGGTAAAAAATGCAACTATTTGGTTGAAAAATCATCTTTTAGGTGAAAATTGAACTATTTTGGTAAAAATGTAATTTTATAATTAAAAATTAAACTATTTAGGTGAAAAATTAATACTGGTAGAAAATTAACCTTTTTGTTGAAAATTCATAGTGGCGGCTTAAAAATTCAACTGTTTTGTGGAAAATTCATCTATTTTTTTTTTAATTTATCTTTTTGGGTTAATAATTAACCTTCTTTTTCTAAAATTTTTAAAAAAATGTTTTAAAATTAACTACTGACTAGAAAATTAACTTTTTTGTTGAAAATCCATAGTGTCGGAAAAAATTCAACTTTTATATTGTAAAATTCATGTATTTTGTTGAAAATTCGTCTTTTTGTGTATAAAACTAATCTTCCTTTTTAATTTTTTTTGTTCAATTCAACTGGTAGAATTTTTTTTTTTTTTTGGAAATGAATTTTTTTAAACTAGAAATGTAACTATTCCTTCTTTGGTTGAAATCTTCTTTTTTATTTTGAAAATATTACTATTTTCGTGGAAAATTTTTTATATATATTATTTTTAAAAATTGATGTTTTTGGCTGTGGATTCATCTATTTTGTCAAAAGCTCGTCTTTTTGGTTCAATGTATCTGAAAGAAAATTCACTTTTTTGTTGACAATTAAGTTTTAAACTAAAGATGTAGCTATTCCATTTTTGGTTGATTTTTTTTTTATTCAACTATTTTGTTAAAAGCTCGTCGCTTTGGTTCAATTTAACTGGTAGAAAATTCACTTTTTTGTTGACAATTAATTTTTTAATCTAAAGATGTAACTATTTCATTTTTGGTTGATTTTTTTTCTAATTAAATTATTTTGTTAAAAGCTCTTCTTTTTGGTTCAATGTATCTGAAAGAAAATCCACTTTTTTGTTGATAATTAATTTTTTAAACTAAAGATGTAACTATTTCATTTATATTTGATTTTTTTTAATTCAACTATTTTGTTAAAAGCTTGTTGATTTGGTTCAATGTAACTGGAAGAAAATTCACTTTTCTGATGACAATTTTTTAAATTGAAAATGTAACTATTTCATTTTCGGTTAAATTTTTTAAATCCATTTATTTTGTTAATCATTCATCTTTTTAGTTGAATTCAACCGGTTAAATATTCGTTTTTTTCTTTTGAAAATTAATTTTTTAAAGTTGAAGTGTAACTATTCCATTTTTGGTTAAAAACTTATATTTTTTAGTTGAAAATGTAACTGTTTTGTTGATTATTCGTTATTTTTTTGATTGGAAACTCATACGTTCGTAATTACCATTTTTTTTCTAAAAATTGCAACTATTTGATTGAAAATTAATCTTTTTGGTGAAAATTCAATTTTATGGATAAAAATTAAACTATTTATTTGAAAAATTAACTATTTTGATAGAAAATAAACTTTTTTGTGTAAAATTCGTAGTGTCCATTTAAAAATAGAACTGTTTTGAGGAAAATTAGTCTTTTTTGTTGAAAATTCGTCTTTTTGTCTAAAAAATTAATCTGGTTTTTTGAAACATTATTTTTATCAATTTAACTGGTAGATTTTTTTTCAATCAATTGAAATCTATCAATTGAAATCTTAATTTTTATTTTGAAAATTCAACTATTTTAGTGAAAATTCGTGTTTTTTAGTTGAATTCAACCTTATATTTTTTAGTCGAAAATTCAACTATTGGTTAAAAATTCATCTCTCTTGATTAAAAATTCCATTCTTGGTGAAAATTCATGTTTGCAGGTTTAACAATCAACTATTTTGTTGAGTTATCTTTTTTAGACGAAAATTTATCTGTTTTGTTAAAAATTCGTCATTTTGGATTGAAAATTCATACAGTCGTGCATGGAATAAGAAATATTAAATATCTCGTTGAAAATGTATATTTTTTGTTTGAGAACTGAACTATACTTGATTAAAAATTCAACTATTTCGTTAAAAACAATAAGTTTTTTTTTAATTTACCTATTTTTTCAAAGTCTTCTTTGTGGTGTAAAAATATCCCAAAATTGGTAACATAATTTATGGATGACCCCTTAACGAAATTTAACTACATTCATTATGCAGGAATCAGTTGAACTATGGTGGCCAAATGGATACGGAGACCAGAAACTCTACAAACTCACCACCAAAGTCAAAATCCTCAACTACGAATCAGTCAACGAAAAGCGAATAGGTTTCAGAACAGTAAAACTCGTCCAAGATCCTGTCGAGGATGGACTAACTTTTTATTTCCGAGTTAACGGCCTCGCTATTTTTGCAAAAGGTAGCAACTACATTCCAGGCAGTATTTTCCCAGAGCTGAGCACCAAGCTAGAGACAGTTTTACCTTTGCTAACTTCTGCGAAAGAGGCAAACATGAACATGCTCAGAGTTTGGGGCGGTGGAATGTACGAATCAGATCTCTTTTACGAATTGGCCGACAAATTAGGAATTTTGATCTGGCAGGACTTTATGTTTGCCTGCAGTATGTACCCATCTGCCGAATGGTTTTTGAGAACAGTGAAGGATGAAGTCGTGCAAAATGTGTTGAGACTCAAACACCACCCGAGCATTGCTCTTTGGGCTGGAAGCAACGAGAATCAAGTGGCCATCTATGGAAATTGGTACGGAACCAATGACGAACAAGTGTACAAGGATGATTTTATTAAGTTGTACGTTGATCTTATTAAAACTGAAGTCGAGAAATTGGACCCTACCAGAGCGTATATTGTATCCAGTCCTGGCAATGGATTATATGATGATAAGAATGGATACTTTAATGAAAACCCTCAATCAAATTCGAAGGGAGATGGTAAAATCTTTAATTTTCAAATCAATGGGGATGTTGCATGAAATGAAATAAAAAGATATTTTGATTCTTTAGTTGCTCAATAAGATATTGCAAGAAGAAAGAATTTTTCATTGAATGAGAAACATGTTTTTTTTCTTATTAAAGTTTGAATATTGCGCCCGTTCGCGACATTTTTCGCCAAACGCATAAATTAGCTGCATCCTTGTGACGTCATTCTTCGTGACGGCCGCGAAACCTGATTAGACAACATTTTGAAAAGTAACATGGCGGCCAAAGTGGTCTAATTGGTGCTCAGTTGTGTGCCTTAGTGACGTCACATCTGTTTGAATGTGACCAATAAGACGTAAAGTATAATTTTTTTAAAAGTATTAGAAACCTAAAAAAAGTTTTTCTTTTCTCCGTAACGCTATTCACGGCTTCAACTTTCTAAAAATATGTTTATCTCATTTCATGCTATATCCTCATTTTGCAGTGTGGATTAAAATGAGTAAATTTTAAAAAACGTGATGCAAATCTTCAAACTGATTAATTTTTTATGACTTAGTTTTGAGCGAAGTTTAGAATGGTTTAATTTTTAACGATTCAAGTGAAAATTCATTAATTGTAAAAGTTTTTGATTTGAAAGCATATAATTTTCAAAGTTTTTAGAATAATTATACTCTAAAAGTTCACAATATCTAAAATTCTTCAATTTTGATCGGTGAAAATGACAGGGATTTGTTGCACTTAAATCACATTTTAATATTTTTTTTAACTTCTATAATTTCGATTCAAAATTATAATTTTGAAAGCGCAATTATAAAACAGTTTTATTTTTGAGGCCGCAAAACTAAAGTTTTTGCTTAAAAAGTTGAAATCTAAAAAAAATTTTGGTTAGAAATTTCCTAATTTTTGCAGGTTTTCAGTTTCAAATCCCACAATGTTGTACTTTTAAATTCAAAAATTTAAAATTTCAGGGCTATTTTACTATTAAATCTCTCAAAATTGGAAAATTTCGTATTGAAATCTAGATTTCAATATTTTAAATTGTTTCATATTAATTTTAAACGTATAAAATTGTCTAGTTTTTTCAATTCTTCGAAATCGTAGAATATAAAATTTAAAGATTTGATAGTTGCACAATTTTCCGTTTAAAGAATTTGTAATTAAATAATTTTGAATTAAACGTCTTCAGTTTTTAGAACCAAGTTGAGTTTGAAAATTCAATCACTTTTTGTTTGACAATATTCAAAAATATTAAACATTTCAAAATTACTTTAAAAAAACAATTTCGAATTAAAAGGTTTAAAACCGTGCAATATAAAAATTGCAATCACAGCGATCTTGTTTTATGTATGTATATTTTTTAATTTTTAAAGTAATATCTTAAACTTGTCCGATTTTTAGGTGATGACTTTAAAAAGTTAATAATTTAAAATTGAAAAATATTTTATTTGAAGCTTTTAAGAATGAATAATAATTATTAATGAGTTATTAAAAACTAAATTATTTAAAATTAAAACGTAAAAATTGCGTTTAAAATAAAAATAGTGCTCTCTGAAACTGAAATTGATGAAATCAGAAAAATAAAGTCAACTATTTAAAAATTTAATTTTTTCACATTTTTTAAATTTCCTTAAAATAATTGAAATTTCAAAGAGGCTAAATATAAAAAAAGTTTTAATATTATGATTGTGGTTAATTAAAAATGTTTTCAGTTTTTAATAAAGTTTGAATTCGTTTAATTTGCCACTTTCTGTAGAGTGTAGTAGACATTTTTCTATTAATAATGTTTTTTATTTAAAACTACTTTATTTTGAACGTTTTTAAGAAAGAATAATTTAATTTTAATGGCTTCATTTGTCTGACCAACTGTAATATTAAATTATAATTTTTTTAAACATAAAAACTTAGAACTTTAAACATTTTAAACATAAATTTTTTATAAATAAGAAATATAAATAATGATTTATAAATAAAAATATAATTGTAAAATAAAAAAATAAATAGACTTCGATCGAAATAATACTTATTTAAAAAAAATTTTAATTAATTTTAGAATTTGAGAAACTTCGTCTTTGAAACATTCAATTTAGTTAACAATTTTAATCGCTTCGAGTTGAAAATTATTTTAATTCCTAAGTTTTCAATTTTTAATTATTTAATTTATGACGCTTTTAATCAGAAATAGATTAGAAATAATACAATTTTAATTCCTTTGAATTTTAAGTGATCCAGTATTAAAAATTCTTATCTGAAATTATTCAGTTTTAAACATTTTGAAAATGTCCTATTTTCGAAATTTGAAACTGAAATCATTTAGTTTAGAGTTGACGTGGAAAAATGGTTGATAACCAGATTTTTTTACATATATCACATTTTAAAATTCTTAAAAATTTCTATAATTTCAATTTAAAATTGTAATTATCAATGCGCAATTGTAAAACAGTTTAATTTTTGAGGCCTTAAAACTTACGTTTTTTGCTTTAGAAACTCAAATTCCAAAACATTTAGTTACAATTTTTTTAATTTTTGGAGGTTTTCAATTTAAAATTCCACAATGTTGTTCCTTTGATTTCAAATATTAAAAATGTCAGGACCATTTTATTATTAAATCTTTCAAAATCGGAAAATTTAATATATTTAAAATTCAATTATAATCAATTTTAAATTAAATCATTTTTAGTTTTAAATATTCTTAATTGTTTTATTTCTATTTTAAACGTATAAAATTTTCTAGTTTTTTTTTTAATTCTTCGAAATCGTAAAATATCGCATTTAAAAATTTAATATATGTAGCTGCATAATTTTTCGTTTAAAGCATTTGCAATTAAATAATTTTGAATGAAATGCCTCCAGATTTTAGTTGAGTTTGAAAATCCCATAATTTTTTGTTGTTGAAAATGTTCCAAAATATTGAACATCCCGAACTTAAAAAAAAACACGCAATTTCGAATTAAAAGGCTTTAAATTGTGCAATATCAAAAATTGTAATCATGTTCATCTTATTTGGTATTCTTTTTTTTTATTTTCAGTGTAATATGTATTTTAAAATTGTTCGACTTTTAGTTAAAGACTTTAAAAAAAGAACAATTAACAATTGAAACATATTTCATTAGAAAATTTTAAGAATGAATAATAATTCTAAATAAAGTATTAACAATTAAAAGATTAAAAGTTAAAACGTGAAAAACTAGTTTGTTAAAAATTAAAATAGATAAAAATAGATTTATCTAAAACTTATGGCTGAGTAATTAAATAATTTCTTTCATTTTGAATGGTTACAATTTTAGGGTTCTGAATTTTCAAGTTCAGCGCCGAATTTTTTCATATTTAGAAAAATATGATAAACAATTTAAAAAAATTTTAATTTATTTAAAATAATTGAAATTCGTTAATTTTTTAACGTTCTTTAGTAGGCATTTTTATAATATTATTGTTTTTTATTTAAAATTACTTCATTTTGAGTGTTTTTTTAAAATAATAATTTGATTTTAAAGGTTTGATTTGTCTGATCAATTGTAATATTAAATAAATTTTTTTTTATGTAAAACATTTAAAAATTTTAGAATTTTAGTAACTTTAAATTGTTTCAAATTTTAATCGCTTCGAGTTAAAAATTATTTTAATTCGACAATTTTCAATGTTAAATTATTTAATTTTGAACGCTTATAGTTAGAAACAGATTAGAAATAATGCATTTTCAATTCCTTTGAATCTTAAATAATGCAGTATCCAAAATTCTAATCTGGAATTTTTCAATTGTGAACATTTTTAAATTGTTCTGTTTTCGAAATTTTAATCTAAAATAATTTAGTTTTGAGATGATCTGGGAAAATTGTTGAAAACCGGGAAAGGACCAGAATTTTTTTTTTTAAGAGGCCACTCTGAAATATTTTAGATTTATGTTGAGGATTTGACTGCAAATATTGCCCAACAATTTTTTATTGATTTCTTTTATGATTCAACAATTTTGAATGGAATCTTCCTGAATCGATAATAGTTTCAAATTCACATATTGCAAATGTCAGGGAAATTTTACTATTAAATATTAAAAATTGTCATATTGAAAGCCTCGATATTCAGTTTTATATTTAATAATTGTACATTAAAATATTCGAAATTGTTTGGTTTCAATTTAAGTAAGTTTTAAATGGTATCATTTAAGATTTAAATGGAATTATTTATCATTTAAATATTCCAAGTGATTTTGTTCCAATTTTAAACGTAAAAAACTTTCTGGTTTTTAAAAATTCTTTGAAATCTTAGAATATAAAATTGAAAGACTTGACCATTTAATATTACTTTTTACTTCTAAATTTTATTTGTAAATTATAATTTTTTCTCGTGGTTATAATTTAAAATTCAAGAATTTCAGAAGCTTCGTCTTTGAATCATTCAATTTAGTTTTCAATTTCAAATTGTCAAATTTCAATCGCTTTGAATTGACAAATAATTAAATTCAAGTATTTTTAATTTTAAATTATTCAATTTTGAACGCTTTTAATTAGATATAACACAATTTTAATTTCTTTGAATTTTAAATGATCCAATTTTCAACATTCTAATCTGAAAATATTCAGTAAAATTTTTAAAGTTTTTAAATTGTCCTGTTTTCGAATTGTTGAATTTTGAACACTTTAAATTAGAAATTATACAATTTCAACTCCTTTCTAATGAATTTGTCAAATTTTTAAAATTTTAGTCTGTAATTTAAATTTTAAATTATTTATTTTAAAACCCTTTTATTTAGAAATGATACAAATTCAATTCCATTTCATTTTATTTTAAATATTGTCCTTTTTTCAAAATTTTACCCAATCTAAAAACCAAATGCTTTCAAATTTGAAGCTTTTCTACATAATGAGAATTTGGAGAATGTATAGGGATGGTAATCATTAAAAATTTTTTTCAGTTCACTATTACAACTACGGTTCAAATGGTTGGGATATAAATCAGTATCCTACAATCAGATTTACATCAGAATACGGTTTCCAGTCGTGGCCTTCGCTAAAAACTATGATAACCGCTGCGGAACGTAAAGAGGATTTGAAAATAGACAGTGAATTTTTAAGACATCGCCAACATTTGCCAGGTGGTGATGGTATCATGAAACTTCTGATCGAACATAATTTCATCATTCCTGAAAGTAATGACTCTCGAAGAGATTTGGAAGACTTTATCTATTTGAGTCAAATTAATCAGGCAGTTTCGATAAAGACAGAAACCGAGTCGTACAGACAGATGAAAAGTTTTTTAAACTCTATGGGCGAAGGTTACACCAGAGGAGCTCTTTATTGGCAATTGAATGATGTTTGGCAAGCTCCTTCTTGGTCCTCAATTGGTACGAAAAAATTTGATTAATAAAGGCGAGTGGTGTAGTCCTAAAAGAAAAAGTGGACTGGCAGTACTTTCTATAAACTGCGTTACCAGTAAAAGTTAATTTTTTTTATTTAAAAGGCTACTATTATATTTTTGGTTTAGAATTCATCTCGTTTAGTTAAAAATTCTTTTTTTCGTTGAAAATTTAATTATTTTAGTTAAAACGCAACTATGTTGTTAGAAGGTCATATTTTTTATCAAAAATTTAACTACTTTGTTAAAAATTCATTTTTTTATTTAAAGATTCATCTCTTGGGTTGAACATTTAAATATTTTGATGAAAATTCGTTTCGTGTTGGGTTGAAAATAAATTTTTTCAACTGTTTGGTTAAAAATTTATCTTTTTTATGTCAAAGTATAACTTTCTCGTTGAAAATTCATCTTTTCTGGTA
>JAUELO010000360.1:474291-486338 GCA_032357855.1 Amphibolips quercusostensackenii
TTAACATTTTACAAAAATTTCACAGATGTGAACGATAAGAAAAGGCTTGCACACCAGATTTCAATAAAGATTTCACAATTTCACAAACATTTTAAAACTTTGAAGATTTAAATGATGTCACAGATTTAAAAAAGGGTACAGTAACACCAGATTTCAAAGATTTCAAAAAATTTTAAAGATTTGAAAGGATTTCAAGAGGTTTCAAAACGTTTTAGGAGATTTCAAAATATTTCACGAAGATTTCAAATAATGTAATGATTTAAACAAATACAAAAGATTTTACAAAGATTTTAGACATATTTCACAATAGTTTCAAAAGATTTTAAACATTTCAAAGATTTTCAACAATTTAAACATTCTTTAGGAGATATCAAAAGATTTCACTAAAGTTTCAAAGATTTCAAAATAACTCAGGAATTTCCAAAATTTTAAACTATTTCAAATTTTTTTTTAAATATTTCATAAGTTACCACTAAGGTTTTTTTTAAATATTCCAGTGATTTCAAACGAATACAAAATATTTTAAAAAGATTTCACAAATATTTCTAAGACTTCATAAGGAATTCAAAAGAATACAAGAATTTGAAAACATTTTAAAAATTAAAATTTTTTTGAGAATATTGCAAAAGATTTAACAAAGATTTCAAATATTCGAGTGTTAACAAACGATTACAAAAGATTTAGGAAAGATTTCACAGATATTTCAAAGAATTCATAAAGATTCCAAAAGATTAAAAAAAATTTCACAAATTTTTAAGATTTCAAAGCTTTGAAACCACTTCAAATATTTTAAACGATATCAAAATTTTTTAGAAGATTTCAAAAGATTAACAAAAATTTCAAATATTTCAGTGATTTTAAACGATCACAGAAAATTTCAGAACGATTTCACAAATATTTTAAATATTCCAGTGATTTCAAACGAATACAAAAGACTTAAGAAAGATTTCACAAATAATTTCAAGAAATCCATTATGGCTTCAAAAAGTTATAAAACAATAATGATTTTAAATGATCTGAGAAGGTTTCAACCAAATTTAGAAAATTTCAATGATTTCAAACGATTAAAAAATATTTCACAAACAAAGATTGAAGAAAGTCTTCACAAATATTTCAAAGACTTAATAAAGATTTCAGAAAATTTCATAAAGATTTCAAAGATTTTAGACAATATCCAAATTTTTTAGGAGATTTCAAAAATTTCAAAGATTTTAAGTTATTTTAAAAGGTTTCAACACATTTAAGAAGATCTTAGAAGATTTCAATGATTTCAAGAGAACACAAAAAATTTCTTAAACAAACATTAAAGAAAGATTTCACAAATATTTTTTAACTTTCAAGTATTTTAAAGATTTTACAAATTCTGAAAAATATTCCAGAAGATTTTACAGAAATTTCAAGCTTTTATTAAGGTTTGTAATACTTAAAAAAATTCCAACGAATTCACAAACATTTCAAAAGATTTTACAGATTTCCCAAAAATTACAAACATTTAAATAATTTCAAAAGCTTTACTAAGATTTAAAAATATTCCAAAGGATTTCACAAACACAACTTCTATTTGCAAAAAAATAAAAATTTATTTATGAATCGGCTTTCTTTAAAAATTGTTGGCTAATAAAAAATGAAATGGATCATTTTTTAGATGTATAACAAACGATTATTTCATTATTTTATGTAAAAAAAATGGAGACCTGAAAAAACTTGATTTCTCTACCTGGAAAACCTTAAATTTTGTTCCTGATTACACCTGAATATACCCTGTTCAAGATGAATTAAACAACAACTTTTTAAAACTCCATTGGATTGAGTAGAATTTAGAAGAATTCAAAAGAATTTTAAAGAATTCAAAATAAATTAATAAGAATTCTGGGCGAATTTCAAAAAATATTTAAAAATCTCTTGAAATTTTTAAAGCCCTACGAAATCCCTTACTTCTTGTAAATACATTCTTTGAAATACATTAAAATATTATAATATCTTGTGAAGTTGCATAAAACTTTGATATTTCCAGAAATCCTGCAAAATTTATGAGAATATCTTGCTAGCTTTTAAAATCCCTTAAAATCATTTCAATCCTTAGGAAATCTTATAGAACTCCTTAGAATCTTTTTAAATATCTTAAAATCTTATAGGTTCTGTAAAATCCTTCCACATCTTCCAAAATTCTTTAAAACCGCACACAAATTTTTGTAAATCCTTTAAAGTTATTTATACCCCTGGAAATCCCGTGAAATTCTTTAAAGCTTTTGAAAATGCCTAAGAATTTTTTTAAATACCCTAAAATATTTCAAATACTTTAAAATCCAATTAAATTACTGAAATCAATTAAAAATTTCTTTGAAATATTTTTAAATAGCTTAAAATATTTCAAATCCTTTAAAATCTTTTGAAATCCCTTGCATTTTTCACAGCTTAAAAATGCTAAGGAACTTGTAAAAATATTTTAAACCCTTTGATCATATTATCAATTGAACCTTTAGGATCAATTAAATAAAAACTTTGAAAAATAAAGAAAAATACATTAAATTAAGTAGAACTGAATAAATTAGAAGAATTCAAGTAAATTAAAAAATCAAAAGAATTCCAAAAAATTTAAAAGAATTCAGGATAAATTAATAAAAGTTCAGGGCGAATTCCAAACAAATATTTGAAAATCTCTTGATATCTTTGAAACCCTACGAAATTCCTTACTTCCTGTGAATGAATTTTTTGAAATTCATTAAAATATTATAACATCCCATGAAATTCTTTTATATTTCCTGAAATCCTGGAAAATTTAATAAAATACATTCAGAGCTTTAACATATACAGGACCTTATATGTCCTGTAAAATCGTTCCATATCTTTCGAAATTCGAGAAAATTCCTTATACTAAAATATTTGAAACGCTTTGAAATCCCTTCAAATTAATGAAATTAATAAAATATTCCCTAAAATATTTCGAATTACAAGTTTTTTAAAATGCCTTAGAAGTTTTAAAAATTTTCTAAAATCTCCTGAAATATTTCAAAAGAATTCAAGACATTTCAGAAATAGGTATGATGGAAAAATTAATATTTCACGGAATTTTATAAGGTTTCCGAGGATTTTAATTATTGTAAGGGCTTTTAATGCTCTTAATGTATTTTAATCAATTTTCCAAAATTTCAGTAAATATCACCAGATCTCATAAAATTTCATGATATTTAATAATATTTTAGTGGATTTTAAAGAATGTATTTAAGAAAAGTGAGGTATTTTATAAAGTTTCAAAGATTTGAAGAGTTTTGAAATTAGTTTTTGGAATTCATCCTAAATTCTTATTAATTTATCCTGAATTTATTTAAATTCTTTTGAATTTTTTTAATTACATTGATAAATGATCAAAGGGCCCATGAGTTACTTTATTGAAAGAAAAGTGACCTCAACTGAACATAGGGTACAATAGGGGACACATGGACCGGTCTGTGAGGCCTGTGATTAAAAAAAAATTAGGTTTAATTATGAACAGAAGTATTACCAGAAATTCTATCAGGAAGGGAAGTAGAAATCGCGATGTAAATAAATTTCGAATCCTATCAAAACAAACAGCATGACAAAGGCAATGCTAGCCATTCCGTAAATCCAGGAAAGCATGGTATTCACTGAATTTCATTTTACATTTTTAGATTTAAAAGACTCACAAAATCATCGTAACATTAATTTATTAGAAATTCTTTGGCACTTCTCCAAAGTTAATACAAAATCTTATATGCAAGCAGACATCTTGAAGTTAAAGCAATAAATAGGAAAAAAAAGAGAGTCGAACCTTATAAATATGAAAAATTGCGCGGTTTAAAAAATCCCCTTGGCAACAATAATTTATAATTGATTATATGAATTATTTAAAATCTTTGATTTTCCGCAAAACGCATAATAATTAGTCTTAACATTATACAAATATTATCACACTGCTGATTCACTTTATGGACGAGTAGTTTTCACATTTAAGTAAAGCGTAGTTTTTAATCTCTTAAATCTAGAATAGTTTGAGGTTTGGAAGTAATATATAAACAGTTAAGACTGTTTAATTTTCTTTGCACTTATAAGTAATCACAGACCATCAATTCGTTTTCCAAATATAATTAATTTGTTAGTATTCGCAACTTTTTATTTTGCGATTAGCCATCATGTTAATATCAACTTGATTCTGGCTGGAAGAAAGCGAATGAATATAAAAATATATTTCACAATTCCTGTCAGTTACTTTCCAACTGGTGGATCTGAGACTTGATAGTATTTATTGTCTCTTCAGAAGGCGAGTAAAGGTAGCGGCGACTTAAATTAATTGCGACCATTATGCAACAGAGTAACAAAGGTCCGAAAATCGCTCCTTCTACACCTAAGCAGAAAATTCCTCCGGCAATCGATAAACCTGTGAGATATGGATGTCCACCTCTGAAAATTGGAAACAACGTAATTTAAATAATTTTTTTTTTTTTTAATAATTAATTATATGTAGGATGAGATATATTATTTTAATCAGTGTTGCTACAGGTCAGGAAAAGTCAGGGAATGTAAGGGAAAACCTGAAACTCCTGTTTTCAAGAAACTTCTTTTTGCCCTTTTTGT
Source organism: Amphibolips quercusostensackenii (assembly GCA_032357855.1). Classification (NCBI taxonomy): domain Eukaryota; kingdom Metazoa; phylum Arthropoda; class Insecta; order Hymenoptera; family Cynipidae; genus Amphibolips; species Amphibolips quercusostensackenii. The sequence continues at coordinate 478,885 of JAUELO010000360.1, forward strand.
CGTTTTTTCGCTTGAATTTAAACTGAATTAATAGAACCTGATAACCAAATCAGCTAACAAAATTTATTTATGTAATTATTAAAATTTACTGTATTAATATTTATTTATTTCTATTTTTTTAGCTATTTTTAGTTGAAAGATAATTATTTTAATTAAAAAGTCCACTAAATTTTTGGTTCGAAATAATTCTCTTTTAGTTAAAAATGCTACTATTTGTTTCAAAATTTGTTTAATTTTTTAAAATTTCAACTATTTTGTTGAAAAGTCACTTTTGATCGAAGATTGAACTGCTTGGTTGAAAGTTGAACTACTTTGTTAAAAATTCATTTTATTGGTGATTGGAACTAGTTTGTTGAAAATTTGTTTTTTGGGTGTTAAAAATTACTGTTCTTAATTAAAAATTTAACAATTCCATTTTTTGGTGAAAATTAATAGTTTTTAGTTAAAAATTCAACTATTACATTTTTCGTAGAGAATAAATCTTTTTTGTTTGAAGATCAAATTACATAGTTAAAAGTTATACAACGTTGCTAGAAATTAATTTTATTCGTAGAAAATTCATTTTTTTAACTGAAACTTTGAGTATTTCATTTTTAGCTGAAAATTGATCGCCTATAGTTAAAAATTCAACATGTATTACATTTTTTGTGGGGAATTGATCCAACTGATTTTAAAATCCAACTACTTAGTTGGAAGTTGAATGATTGTGTTGAAATTCATTTTACTGGTTGAAGATTGAACTTTCTTGTTAAAAATTAATTTATTTCTGATTGAAAATAACTTTTCTTAACTGAAAATTCAACCATTCCATTTCTGGCTGAAAACTAATGGTTTTTAGTTAAAAATTTAACTGTTACATTCTTCTGAAGTGAAAATTGTACCATTATATTTTTGGCTGAAAATTAATAGTTTTTAATTAAAAATCCAACTGTTACATTTTTCGTGGAGAAATCATGTTTTTTGTTTGAACATACAAACAACGAATACGTTGCTAAAAATTCATTGCATTCGTTGAAGATCGAATTATGTAATTGAAAATTCATTTTTTTCTTTGAAACTTAATTTTTTTTTTTTTTTGAAAGTTCATTTTTTTATTGAAAATTTAAATATTCCATTCTTGGTTACAAATTTATTTTTTTTATTCGGAAATTCAAGTATTAAATTTTTCATTAAGAATTAATCTTTTTTATTAAAAATTCCACTGCTTGATTGAAAATTGAATTACTTGGTTAAAATTTAATTTTATTAGTTGAAAATTTAATTATTTTATAAAAAAATAATTTTTTTTGTTAAAAATTTTTTTTAACTGAAAATATAACCATTCAATTTTTGTCTAAAAATGAATCACTTTGAGTTAAATTACTTTGTTAAAAATTAATTTCATTGGTTAAAGACTAAACTATTTTGTTGGAAATTCTTTTTTTTTAGTAAAAAGTTATTTTTCCTAACTGAAAATTTAAATATTTGAGTTTCGGCTGAAAGTTAATCTTTTTGGTCGTCAATTCAACTATTTAGTTGTAAGTCCACTTTTTTGTTAAAAATTCATATTTCGGGTTGAAATTTCAACTATTTTGTCGAAAAATAATTTTTTTTCGTCAAAAATGTAACTGCTTGGTGAAAAGTTGAACTATTTTGTTAAAAATTAATTTTTTGGTTGAAGATGTTGTTAAAAATTTGTTTTTATTTTGTTAAAAATTACCGTTCTTAACTGAAAATTTAACTATTCAATGTTTGGTTCAAAATGAATGGCTTTTAGTTGAAAATTCAACTGTTACATTTTTCATTGAGAATTAATCTTTTTTTAATGAAAATTCCACTGCTTGGTTGAAAGTTGAATTACTTTGTTAGAAATTAATTTTTCTGTTTAAAGATTAAACCATTTTGTTAAAAATTCGTTCTTTTTTCTGTAGTTAATAGCTATTTTTCTTCACTGAAAATTTAAAAATTCAAGTTTTGGCTGAAAGTTAATCGCTTTTAGTTGACAATTCAACTATTCGGTTGTAAATTCACTTTTTTTGTTAAAGAATCATTTTTTGGGTTCAAATTTATAACTATTTTGTCAAAAAATAATTTTTTACGTCAAAAATGTAACTGTTTTATAAAAACTTAAACTATTTTGTTAAAAATTAATTTTTTTGGATAAAGATATTGTTAAAAATTGTTTTTTTTTTAAATTACTGTTCTTAACTGGAAATTTAACTATTTAATTTTTGGCTAAAAATTAAATGCTTTTAGTTGAAAATTCAACTATTATATTTTACTATTTTGTTCAAAATTCTTTTTTCCTGTTTGTTAAAAATTACTGTTCTGAACTGAAAATTTAACCATTTAATTTTTGGCTGAAAATTGATCGATTGTATTTAAAAAATAAACTATTACATTTTTGAATTAATAATTAATCTTTTTTTTTGAAAATTCTACTGCTTGGTTGTACATTCAATTACTTTGTTAAAAATTAATTTTATTGGTTTTGACAGAAAGTTAATCGTTTCTAGTTGAAAATTAAATATTTGGTTGTAAGTTCACATTTTTGTTGAAAAATCATATTTCGGGTTGAAATTTCAACTATTTTGTCATAAAGTCATATTTTTCGTGAAAAATTCAACTGTTTGGTTAAAAGTTGAACTACTTAGCTGAAAATTCATTTTTTAATGAAGACGTTGTTAAAAGTCCGTTTTTCTTGTTAAAAATTACTGTTGTGAACTGAAAATGTAACTATTCAATTTTCGGCTAAAAATTAATCGCTTTTAGTTGAAAAGTCAACTATTAAATTTTTGGTGGCGACTCCATCTTTTTTGTTTGAATATCCAACTATGTACTTAGTTACAAGTTATACTACGACTACGTTGTTAAAAATCAATTTTCTTGGTTGAAGATTTAATTATTTTATTATAAATTAATTTTTTTCGTTAGAAATTGATTTATTTTTTAACTAAATATTTAACTAAATATTAACCTATTCCATTCTTGGTTGCAAATTGATTGTTTTTAGTCAAAAAGTCAAATATTCATTTTATATTAAGAATTAATCTTTTTTTTCAAAAATTCCACAGCTTAGTTGAAAGTTGAATTAATTTGTGAAAAATTAATTTCATTGAGGATTAAACTATTTTGTTTCAAATTTTTTTTTTTTTTTTGTTTAAATAAAAATTTAAATATTGTATTTTTGGTTAAGAATTAATAATTTTTAGTTGAAAATCCAACTATTTAGTTGTGAAGTCACTTTTTTGTTGAAAATTTAACTGTTTTGTACAAAATCCTTATTTTTGGTTGGAAATTCAAATTCTTGGTTAAAAGTTGAACTACTTTCTTAAAAATCTATTTTTTCTTCTGAAAGATTAATTTTAGTTGAAATTTTATCTCTTTGTTTGATAATTTAACTATTTAGTTGAAAATTGTTTTTTTTTTGTTGAAAATTAATTTTTTAAAATAAAAATTTAATTATTTGATTCTTGGATACAAATTCATGTTTTTTATTTAGAAAATTAAAGTTTTTGGTTTTAAAAGTATCTTTTTAGTTAAAAATTCAACTTTCTGGTTGGAAATGTATATTTTTTAGTTGAAAATTAAAATACTGAATTCAAACTTCAACTGTTTTGTTGACGATTTAATTATTTTTTCAAAAATTAAAATATCTTGTGAAAAAGTCATCGTTTTTGGTAGAAAATTTAACTGTTTTGTTGAACATTTGTCTTTTCGGGAAGAAAATTCGTCATTTTAAATAGAAAATTCCACTGCCTTCTAAAAAATTCATCTGTGTGTTCAAGATCATTTTTAAAACAACATTTTTTTGCATTAACATTATTGACCTCCCAGCTGTCAGGTTATTTTTTTATACCTGAAAGAAAAATGTATAATGGTCAGGGGAAATGGAAAATTGGTTAGGGAAATGTCAAGGAATTTTGAAATTGGGAATTTGTATCAACCCTGATTTAACTAAATTAAATATAAAAATAATCAAAAATACCCTTTGATTTCCTTATAAAATTCTGTAACGACGATATTACAGGGCAAAAAATGGAAGAAGAAGAAAAACGTGGCAATCATTGGCCCTCGAGTAAACCAAAGTTCGATAGTCGCTGGTATACAAGCGAAATATGCGTCGAGGAATGGCAAAGCACCGAGTATCATCGCAAAAGCTGAGGGCAGATAGACGATTTTCACTTGGAAGAGATTGTGAATAAACCAGGTCCACAATCCAAAGAAGGAAGCTAGTTTAAACGTTGCTGCAAAAACGCCAATCACTGATTCTTGAAGAGCAACCACAAATCTGTGGATATAAAAAAGCAATGAGTATAATCAAAAATTAATATTAAATATGCCTAAAGTCAATGTTAATGGTGAAACCTTAAATTTTATTGTTATATACTTGTCTAAAGTTTCTAAATAATTTCATCCTTAAATATAAGTATAAATTTAATAACATACCCTCCAAATTCAGACATGCTTCAAATAAAAAAGGTATATATTAGCTGAGTTTTTTAAAAACACAAAACCATACAACTTAAAAATCAGGGTGGCCGCTGGGCCGGAAAACGGGAAATAACCGGGAATTTTATGAGACCGGAAAATGACAGTGATTTTTTTTCACGGGGAATTCTATGAATTTTTAGAAGGAAAATCTTTCCAATCACTTGAAATATCACAAATTTCGTATCAGATGATATAATGCAATTTAAAATAAGTTCGATTTAAATTTTTTTAAATATTCAGTTCAATTGCTTAGAATGCATAATTCTACAATTTTTTAATCTAAAAATTAAAGTTTTAAAGACTTTAACAACTAAAAATTAAAAGCGTTTAAAAATAAATTTTTTTAATGAAAATCGTTTTATAAAGATCAACTATAAACATAGTGATTAATGATTTTAAAAAATGAACTGTAGTTCCAGTTTTAAATGTTGAACAATAATTGATTTTACAATCTGTTTACTGTTTCAATTCGAAATTCTTAGTAGTTAAACAAATGTAAACTTTTGATTAAAACATTGCACAGTATTTCCAATTTAAAAATAATTTCAAATCAATAGAATAATAATTAAACGCTTTTATTGAATTTCAAATCTTATGAAAATATTATTTTAGTTTGAAATATTTAATTTTCAACCCATTTAATTTGATTTTTCTTTATTAAAAAAATGAACAATTTTTTAATATTTAGCAATATTTGACTGTTCATTTCAAATAAGCATTTATAAATAGAATATTTAAAACTAAACAATTTGAAACTGAATTGTTTGAAATAGAAGGGAAATTCCTGAATTGGAAAATTCCCAAATAATAAAATTCCACAATTATCACATTCCCCAATAAAAAAATTCCCGAACAGATGATAATATTAGCGAATTGGAAATCTTCCTAATAATAAGATTCCCAACAATTTATATTACAACCGAATTTTAAAATTCCTGACTAATCAAATATCCGAACAAAAAACTCCTGAATTATAAAATTCCCCAACTTGAAGAATTAATTTTTTTTTATAAATATTATTTATTTATTGAAAATACAACATTTAAATATTTTTGCTTGAGAAATTATCTTCATTTCTTAAAGTTTCAAAAATTATTGTTTGAATTTAATATTAAAAAAATTGAAAAAGATATATTTTTTGATGACATTTTTTTACATTATTGTTATTTTAAATTTAAAGAATAATTTTTGAAATTTCAAACATCAAAAATTATTTTTTTTTTTTATAAAAATATTTGATTGCATCTTTTCAAAAAAAATCATATTTATAAAAAAAATTTCATAATTGTTAAAATTCGGGAATTTTCTGTTTCGAATATTTTATAAATCGGCAATTTTCTTTCGGGAATTGTATTATTTGGGAATTTTCAAATTCGGTAATATTATAAACTATCGAGAATTTTCCATTTCTGTAATATTATAAACTGTTCGGGAATTTAATTATTCCGGAATTTTCTAATTGGGGAATATCATAATTCGGGAATTTCATTATTAGGAAATTTTATACTTCAGGAATTGTACAGTGTCGGGAATTTTGATTTTTTTTAAATGTTTTTAAACTTTGTAGTTTAAGCGTTTAAATGAAAAATTTCGAAATAAAAACGGTTAAAACTTTAATTTCAAAAGTTTAAAATTCCAAAGAGTTCAATTTTTAGTGCTTTAATTTCCAGTTCGCATTTAAGTGAAAAAAATTTCAGCTTCAAGAATTCAAATTCGTTTATTTCGATGATCCTGAAAATTGTGGGGATAGGGAAAAAACCGGAAAAAGATCAGGAATTTTTTTCACGATTAAAACGGCCACCCTGAAAAAAAAATCTTTTTAAAAAAACACTTACCTGTGACAGCTTATAGGACTAAATGTAGTTATCGCTTCGATGGGCTTGTAAGTCTTTCCACTAGAACTTAGCAGGTAAAATAAAGCCGTAAAAAACACTACCTGTAATCGAAAATTCATGTAAAACATAAAATTAAGGATGCTTTAGATATATATATTTTATTGTTATGCACTTATTTTTTGACTTAATTTTCACCTTGATTTATTAAATTGACAAAAAAGGCCTATTGATTATTGAAAACTAGTTTAAAAGAGAAATCCATGTGTAAATAATACAAAAATGTTAAGGTCATAATTGTTTATTTAAATGTCGTTATTTTTATATTTGTGTTTTTCCACTTTAGGCAAAAGTCGTGATTTTCATTCAATTTTAATTTAGAGAAGCTCATTCTATACCTTGAAAGGTTCTTTATAATTCTATTTATCACCTTTTTATGGAAATTATTTTATTCAGAAATTATACGCACAATTATTTTTGGTTAGTCATTTTTCGAATTAAACAATTTGTGTAAATTACAATTGAATGAAAATCACAACACAAATATGTCGATAACTACATTTAAATAAACAATGGACTTCAACTATTTTTTTATTATTTACGCTTAAATTTCTTATATTAAATTTGTCACAATAATCCATGGAACTTTTTTTGAAAATTTTATAAATCAAGTTAAAAACTAAGTAATTTTGAACTTGACGGTAAACCTTGAACATCCTTAAGACAGAAATTAAGTTTGTGAGTGATTCTGAACCAATCTATTAAGATTATTACAGTTTCCAAAATAGGAAGAGAAACAATCCAAAAATGTTTGCATTTCTAAAATTGCTAACGTTGAAAAAACATTCTCTATACAAAAATTTAAAATAAACAGATTTCTTTCATCAAATTGAGGTAAAAATTATGAGGCCTCGATTAAAAGAAATCTTAAAATATTCATAGGCAAAACCTACAGATTGGAACGAAATCACAAGTTTAGAGTCTCTATTAGAAAATTTTTAAATTTAAGATCGAAAGGAAATCTAGTTTCTCATGAAACATTTTTTTATGCAAAATATGCATGAAAAAGGTTCACAATAAAAAATCAGACTTTCAAACTAAGTCACTTTTCAGCTCATTAGAGACAAATAAAATAACAAAATGAAAAAA